>FN649736.1:1234018-1285781 GCA_000310025.1 Ectocarpus siliculosus
TTTCCAAAATGGATGCTTGTTCGCCGACTACAGCGTGTTGCTGTCGGGAATGCTGTATGTACAATAACACCATGGTAGGCATGGAGCAAGAAAAAGCTGGGGCACGCAGCTGCTGTCTGAAAGAAATATTCCGCCGATATTCAGTAAAAAGAACAACCAATCAAAGCCATCATTCATTGCAATTGACATCACCCGAATCTATCCCAATCGTCTGTGTTAGGCACAGCAGTGTAAACATCGACACTGACTAGGTAGGAATCGTTCCACATTGAAGGAGTCTTCCACGATGCAGGTACACAATAATGGCATGCGGGGGATCCGCGCCATCTCTGCTGCGCCTTTCTACGAAACCAGTGACTTAATCACACACACACAACACCGATATTCAGGAAAAAACGAAAGAAATTGACCACACGTAATGTTTGTCCGTGCTCCACGGTTCGTTGTTGTCCGCGTGCTCCGGTGCCGCTGCTCTGGTCCGCTGTGGCCAGTCCTAGCACGACCACACTCGACCCGCTCCACGGATCCGTACACGCTCTCGTTGCTGTCCTTCCCAGTCGGTTTCTCGCGCCGAAGGGGTCAACCAGCCCAATCTTCAGCTCGTCACCATCTGCTTGCTCCCTCCTCCTTTGATAGCGATGCCAGGATACTGAAACAGCAGCTCCCTCTAGCAAACCTAGGGCCGAGTATATTGTGCCCGTTCACCTTGCTGATGGCGTCTGCCTTCGCGCACAAAATGAGATGGGCATTTCTGCCTACAACAACGGTCATAAAGGCCCGTGCATGTTAACTTTTGCACCTGACCCACCAGTGCCGACCCAACTCCACCGCTACGCACGCCTGGCGGTGGGTGCGCAGCAGCAAGGAGGTATCGATCCCTTGAGGGTGAGCCTAACCTTGTTCGCTAGAAAGATCCCCCCCCTTCGCTGCGGGCCCCCCCGGTGTTTGCCATCGGGGTTTGGGTTTTCGTCGCTTGGCAACGACGTTTGTCAAACAAGCCCCCCACTCGGTGTTTGCCATCGGGATTGGGTTTTCGTCGCTTGGCAACGACGTTGTAAAACAAGCCAATTCACTTCGTGAACTCGGCAACCAGGTTACCGTTTTTTTTTTTACCTCGTTTTTTTTTTTTGCGGTAACCATAATGGTGGTCGAGTAGATCATGTTGTGCGGGGTCGAGAAACCTCACTCCGCGCAACGGGGGATGATCGCACCACGTTGTGTTAAAATGGTCAAGCTTCCTCGAGGCAGTTACACAGTGCTTACAACTGTCTCTGGAAGTGAAAGCACCAGAAAATAAATTAAGTCATACGCAGCTGTCATCCGTAAGCAAGGAAGTAAGCAAAATATGCCGAACACCCTTAGCAGGATGCAGCTCACCTTTCATGCGAATGGCCTTACTGTAGCTGTTGGACCATTGACCACGCGCCCTCGAGAGGGCGGGGCGTGTTTCCCACAGGATCTATCGCCGATGGCCAAATACCTCACGGCGCTTCGCGCTTGGTGATGTGAGAGCCTGGTCCGGTGAGAACCCGGCGTGCTCCGTCCCGGCTTTGTAGGGATGCGAGGTCAATGGTCAAACGACTACGGCATGCACGACTATGAGTACACCCCCCCCCTCGCTGCGGGCCATACCTAAGCAAAAGCCTTGCCGAGGCAGCGAGGGGAAGAAGGGAGAGTGATGGATCGAACAAATTTAGAGGTAGAACCATTCAATGATTCCTCCAGGTACGATTTCGCTTCCAAACACGTCCCTGTGTGACCTTGAACCATTTCGAGAGCTCCCCATTGTCCCGCGTACGAACCCTTTTTATGTTGATGTCGCCCGAACTAATTGGCGGCGAACTTATTCAACCACCCAATCACCATGTATCGTGGTGTAGGGGATTCGGGAGGACTGAAGGTACTTTGTTTTCTCTGTATTGTATTTTCAGAACGAGAAAGGAGCTTTGAAGATCAATGCAGGGCGGCGGGGCGAACAGGGTGCGCTACTTGCTCACTGGTGTTTCTGTCTCCGTCAGTTTCGCTATCTACCAATTATTGATGTTTTTCCGAGCGACCTAGTGCTTTCTTCCACCAACGAAATAAGCACTCTTGTCTTGAGTGTGCAGGGGGCAGAACGGTTTGATATTCAGGGCCCGTTGACCGATTGAAGTTTTGCGCGAGAGCTGATGAGAAAGAGGAGCTTGGTTAAATCTGCATGTAAATGAAGACCTCAGCGGGCATCATAACGACCAACTACGGTTGGTTCGGCAGCGTATTTGCCGAGCTTTTGCTATTTACAGAGCCATGATCTGTGCAGGGGTAAGATGTACCCGTTGTCCGATTTCGGATATTGGTTGTCATGAGCCACCCAGTACACTCCCTTCTCACCCGTTGTATCGTCACTTGTTGAAGATTTGTGCCTCTTCAGGTAGAGATTATACTCGGGTAAGGCGTGAAAACCTCCGTTACAAAAGTGGTGCCATACAAGGCGCAGCTGCTGTCGGGGCTATCTCCCAAGAATTGAAGTTACAGCCCAGAATTGTTGTTTATCTAAGGCCATTTCTTACTGTTCTTTTTTGGAGCTGTCTTTTTCTTTTTTCCTTCTCAAAAAAAGACAACTGGCCACAGAACCTCTTCTTACGGTGGTCTTTTTTCAGGGAAAAAAGGCCAACAAAAAAAGACAACCCGTTTTGGACAGCCCATCCTGTCTTTTTCTGGGGCAGTTTTGGATAAGTCGGGGCTGTGTGGACGCAGCGCACCTGGGTAGCAGTAGTTCACGGTGGGAAGCTGCCGTTGGATATGTATGCATGTCAAAGATATGGTAGATTGGGGTTTTTATCTGCCTGGTTGGCATGTTGGCAGGAGAGAGAGAGATAGATGGAGAGAGAGAGAGACGAGACTCGTTTGCAATAACAATACTCTGTGTTTACCATCACCAAGGAGGTAATTGACCAGCCCCCCGAGGCCACGGGGGGAGGATACTGGTCCTAGGCCCTGCCTGACTTCAGGCGTGTCTACAGTTATCGATAACTCAGGCTGACCGACCAGGGTCAGTCAGGGTCAAAAAACATTTTCGTAACAACAGCAGGACGAGCTATTCCTCCGCGTTTTTCTTGCTTCGCTGAGTGCGAGGCTGCGGTCTTGGAGCTGCTGTCCTCATCTCGCGCGGAGCTGCTGTCTTGATCTGCCCGGGCATCGTACGGCGCGATGGCTCAGAGACGCTCCAATGTTGGCAAGGGGGCGCTTGGCGGACAGCAAGGTTCTGTTGGAGATGTTTTGTGAGCTCGGGGCGGGGCTTACTGACTTGGTTTTGGGCAACGGGCCCAAGCCGCCCGAGTATGGACGTACTTTTTCACGAGCTTCGTCCTTGCGTTTCTACACGCAATACACCGAGTACGAGCGGAGCATGGGTCTCTGCAACAGTGGGCAATCCATCAGACGCCCGCTGCTCACTGTGTTTCAACTGCTGCGCCAGTCTATCCGGAAATGCTTGTCGCGCACCTACTTTGATGGCACTGGACTTTAAGAAGCTGACCTGCGCGAGGCCCTGGCCAAACATGCTGAATGCTGGACGGACGATACCCTTGAGCCTTCGATTGCGGCCGCCGCCGTATCCCGTATGGTAGTCATGGGGACTGAGACTACTGCTGTAGATCGGATAGACGCTGTCCAAAGTCGCCTCGAGCAATACTTCGAAAACCCGAGTGCGGAGCGTGTTTTTCGAGACTCCAGTGGCGCGTTCAAGAAGGTCCGGCTGCTGTCCTCATCAAAGCAGTTGTGGCGGGTCTGTCTCCGCCCGAGTTCAAGGTCAAGGTGGAAAGCAAGCTCGACATGCAAGGTAGCTGGAAGGACAAACCTGAGCTAGTCTTTGAGATCGTTCGGGATATTGCGGTCGAGTGGCGCACGGTTGAGTTGGTAGACAGGCAGCGCGGGCAATCGCGTGGGGGTGGCGTTCATGCTCGTAAAAAACCGTCTCAGCAACAGTCATGGGCGAAAGCGAAAGCGCCTGATGGGGCTGGAGGTGCAGGTGCGTCTCCCTGTGCCGAGCTTGTCACATGTTTCAGGTGCAAGAAGCCCGGCCACGCCCCGCAGAACTGTCCGCCTCAGCGGTTCCCCGCCAAAGCCACTACCCAGCACGCTGGGCATGGGGGGATTTTCGCGGCACCGGGGACGCCCGTGGATATCAGCAGCAGCAGCAGCAGCAGCGGCAGCAGCACCCGCACCGCGCCCAGGGGCAAGCGCCGCAGCAACAGCGCCCTCCCGGTCAACCACAGCAACAGCCGTCTTCAGGAGGGGGACGAGGCTCCGGGGGGGCATCGTCCACCAACTTTCACCAACGCCATGTCGGAGGTAGGGCTGTTTTTTCCGGGGAATCCCAGGGGCAGGCCGCTCCGACGCCTTTTCTGCCGCCCGACCCGTTCCCGTCCGCTACCACTGCCCCCGCATCTTTTCCAGCGCCGTCTGAGGGTATGGGGGTGCCACCAGGCCCTGAGGGGCCATTCGTGCCGGTTTTTCGTGGGGTTCAGCCCGGAGGTATGTCTGGGTTTGATTCTGAAGGTATCGCGGTTGATTCGCAGGAAAATGGTGCCAAGTGAGCTTGTCGGTGCCTGGTGCTGCCGATATGACTGCCATAGACGCCGTTGCGATTCTGGATTCTGGATCAGGGCTCACCACCATGTCAGCCGGTATCGCGAGTAGGCTGCAGGCTGCTTTTCCTGATGTGCAGGTCGTGGGGGGCATGCAAAACCCGGGGAAGCTTAAAGTCGCGGACGGCCGCGCGCTTGCGGTCACACAGAAAACATGCCCCGTGCGGATCGCTTTGCACCAGCTGGGGGCTGGTGTCGGTGGACCCGCTCTCGTTTGCGGTCATGCCTGGCAATGATGAGGTGGTCATTCTTGGCACCCCGACGCTGAAGGCGTTGGGTATCGATGTGTACGAGAGCTTGGGGGCCTGTGCACGTTCGCGCGCTAGCGTCGCGGGTGTTGAAACCGCGGCGTACAAACAATGCCGCCGAGTTACGTTGGCTGTCGATGCACTGCAGCAGCGCGAGGGTCCGGAGCAGATCGAGCCGATCCCGCGGTCGAGCGTTTGGTGGCGCGAGGCCCCGACAAGGACATGAGCCCGGAGGAGGAGGCATCGGCGCGGTCTGCATCGTTGGACAGCGCTGTCTCTTCCGCTGCTGCCGCTGGCTTGGAGGAACCGCATGTAGGGCGTCTGCGAGGCATCATCAGCAAGCGCTGGAATGCGTTCCGCCGTGGTTTCCGCCATGGTGACCCTCCCGCGAACGTCGAGCCTCTACGGGTCACCCTTAGGCCCGGAGCGCGACCGGTTAAAGCACGGCCGCGGGTGTACAACCCGATCAAGACCGCGTGGCTGGCGGGGTGCATGGCGTCGCTGGTCGCGTTGGGGTGTGTGTTCCTCAACATGCAGGCCGTGTGGGCCAGCGCCGCGATGGCGACCCCGAAGAAAGGGGGATACCGGCTGGTGAGTGACTTTCGTGCGGCAAACAAGCAAGTAGAGAAGGTACCTGGTGTGATGCCGAACCCGAAGCCAGTATGGGTGAGCTAAGTGCGACCAAGTTCTATGGGAGCTCGGACCTCTTGCAAGGGTATTGGCAGTGCCCGTTGGCTCCGGAGGCGCAGGAAAACTTCACGATTGCTACGCCGGGCGGCCTCTACACGCCCAAGAGGGTACCGCAAGGTATTTTGAACGCCACGTCGTATTTCCAGGACACCCTTACGCGCATCTTGGACGGGCTGAATTGCTTCGTCTGGGTAGACGATGTCGTGTATTGGGAGATGGATGAAGACGACTTGCTTGACACCCTTGACTTGATTCTGGATCGTCTGGAGGGGGCTGGCCTTTACGTGGCCGCCCACAAGTGTACATTCTTTGAGACCAGCATCACTTGGTGCGGGAAGGTGTACTCGGAGGGTCAGGTCGAGCACGACCCCGAGCGGCTCAGCGGGTTGGCTACAATGCGGCGTCCTGAGACGGCTGGCGAGCTGATGCAGTTCCTGCAGGCGGTAAACTGGCTGCGCACGTCTCTGCCGCGGATGGCGGAGGTTGTGTGGCCGCTGCGCGTGTTTCTGGAGCAGCATTTGGTTGGTGCCAAGAGCCGGACGAAGCGCGTGGCCGAGAATCGCGCGATCGCTGAGGATGCGTGGACGCCCACGCTCGTCGAAGCGTGGACTACCGCGCAAGACCTTGTTGCCCGTGCCGTTGCTCTGTCTCACCCTCGCCCAGGTTGCGCCGTCCTCATGTTTCCCGATGCATCCGATGAGCATTGGGGGAGCTTTCTCACGCAAGTGCTCCAACACCAGCTGGATCGCGGCGTTCCTGTGGAGGACATGGCTCATGAACCGATGGGGTTTCTGAACGGCACTTTCAAGGGCGCGCAGCAGCGGTGGGCCACGGTGGACAAGGAAGGGTAGGCGATTGTGAGTACGTTCAAGCGGTTGGAGTATTTGCTTTGGGATGGCGTGCACATTTTCACCGACCACCGTAATCTCGCGTACATCTTCGACCCGGAGGCTTGCGTATCTGCCGTAGCGAAAACCACGGCTCAACGCCTGGACCAGTGGAAAGCTGTCTTGGGCAAGTACGATTACACCATCAGGCACATTTCGGGTGAGCGCAATTGCTGGGGGGACCTTCTGTCGCGGTGGGTCTCTGTGCCATCGGTGAGTGTTCGCGCTGCCGCGGTTTACGCCCCCAGCGAACCTGATGCCGCCATGCCGTCGAAGCAAGTAGTATGTGATGCACAACAAGCGGCGCGGCGTAAGCTCGGCGCGCTTGCCGGGCCTGCCACGTCATTTGCGACGGCGGTGGGGACGGCGACTCTGGATGACGAGGGATTGTTTCGCGTGGGCATGAACGGGCGAGACGTGCTTTGGATTCCAGATCAGGCGAGTGCGTTGCAGGTGCGACTGATGGTCTGTGCACACATGAAAGAAGCCGGGCATCGTGGCGCCGTCGCCACCTTGCAGCGCCTGTCCGAGTTCTGTTGCTGGTTTCGGATGGAAGAGCATGTCACTGACTTCGTCAAGCAGTGCCTGCAATGCGTGGACAAGCAGTGCCTGCATTGCGTGGACTCTAAGGCGGGAGAAAAGGTGCCTCGCCCGCTTGAGGAGACCATCCATGGCACGCGCCCTGGCGAAGTTGTTCATTTCGACTACCTCTACGTGGGAGCGAGTGGCCCGCTGGGGGATGATGGCTTGGTCATGATGGACGACATGTCCAACTGGGTTTGGCTGGAGCCCACCGGGGCATGCACTGCCCGCCTGACTTCGCAACATCTTCTGACGTGGTGTAAGATCTTGGGTGTGCCGGAGGTTTGAGTGAGTGATACCGCTTGCCATTTCAAAAATCACCTAATGGCTGCCCTTGAGACTGCACTCGGTGTTGACCGGAAATTTTCAGTCGCCAACTCTCCCTGGTCTAACGGTTACGTGCGAGCGCATGATGCGCGAGGTGGTTCGTACGCCTAAGGCCATGATTCAGGAAGAGCGGAGGAGTACTTGTGACTGGGTTGATCTGGTACCAGCTGTGCAATGGGCGTTGAACACCGCTTTCTGCGAACGATACGGCTCGACGCCGTACCACGTCATGTTTGGTAGAGCGCCACGCACCGCGCTTTCCACTTTGGCGTCGTCCACCGGCGCCGAATGGAAGGTAGACGTCCTGGATGAGAAGTCTTTGCGGCTGAAGGTGCAGCACGTCGTCGAGGCCCAACGTCACCTGCACAAGGAAGCTCTCGACAAGGTGCAGGCGAGTCGGAGTAAGCACCGGGCGTCTGCGCGAGTTGGGAGCCTGCCTGACTTCGTGGTGGGGGACTACGTGTTGGTGGCGCGTGTTCGCCGGCGTGGTTCGACACCGAAACTTCTCATGACCTGGACGGGGCCGTGGAGGATTGTCGCCGCCGAGAGTCTGCATGTGTACGGAGTCCAGGACATCGTGTCGGGGGAAGTTCGGGACGTCCATGTCGCGCGTTTGCGGTTCTACGCCACTGCCGCTCTCGAAATCACGGCCGAGTTGAAGGAGGTCTTTCAGCATGCTTTCACGCAGGGGGAGTTCGAGATGGCGGCGATCGTGGACATGTCGGTGTTGGAAGATGGCCCTGGGTTCGACGTAGAAGTAGAACACCTGGGAAGAGTTGTCCAAGGTGTGGGATGCCGCGCCGCAGTTCGTCAAATCCGAGCTGTGGCGGCTGGGTCTGCCGAAAATGGTTCGGGCTCAGTTGAAGCACCAATACGGTATTGCCCTGTGATATATTTGTTTGAGTTGAGTGAGGGCTATCTTGTCGAGCATTGATAGCATTTCTTCGCTGACTTCTTTTGCATTTGTTTTTCATTTGTTTGAGTTGAGTGAGGGCTATCTTGTCGAGCATTGATAGCATTTCTTCGCTGACTGTTTTTGTACATTCTTCAGCTTGCCGCGCATTTTTGTTGTGGCGTGCCTGTCTTTTGCATGTGATTGAACTGCGTGGAGGCCGCCTTATGACAGCGTGTTGGTGTTTTTTCTTCGCGAGCTACGAACGTTTGTTTAATTTCGCGACATTGGCTTGTTCAGCGATCATGCCGATCGTTTCGCCATGTATGTTTGGTATTTCGAGATATTTCAACTCAACCCTGGAAGCGCCTCGTAACAGTTTTCAGCGTTGCCTCATTGTCCTTGCGTGTGGCAAGTTTGCCCACTTCGCGTTGTTTGCGGTGTGTTGGTCATCCATCCATTGCGGAAGTTTCTCTGTACGCGTGTCTACCGGACTTAGCCAATCTTGTGTGGTAGTCCGACCCGTGCGTGTTTGTCGTTTGAAGCGTCGAGGTCCTTCTCACTGTTGAATGGGGGCATTCTACGTTTTGCATGGGAGGTTGAACACTTGCGCTGACTGACGCATTGGTGTGGCATGATTTAGTCAGGCATGATATCGCCGTGTACGGGTGTTTATCATTCACAAACACCGCTGTCGTTTTCTTCTTGAGTACAACCAGGTGCCTACTGACAGCAGCTGATTAGTGTCTACTCCGGTAGTAATAAGCTTTGGGGGCATTGTGGACGCAGCGCACCTGGGTAGCAGTAGTTCACGGTGGGAAGCTGCCGTTTACGCCTTTACAACACTTCAGTAGCAGCAAGCAGCAGCAGCAGCAAGCAACACAGCAGCAGCAAGAACACACAAACAGCCAATAGGCACCAGCCTGCTCACCTGCATGGCTATTACTACTTGGTGTCATCCACCACTGACGCTTCCTACGTCACCTCTAGCATGGAACTTGAAGGACCCACACACTGCCAGCAGTCAACATGGTATAGCGTAGCAGCACATATATTTGTATACAGCAGCAGCAGCAGCAGCAGCACAGGACTACCTGTCAAAATGTCAACCCTCTCCTCCAAGCGTCATAGATAGGCGCACACATAACCTACGGCAAGTGCAGTTGCTGCACGTGCGTCTCGCTCTGTGTGTATGTGTATGGCTCTCTCTCTCTCTCTCTCTCTCTGTGTCTCTCTTTCTCCTCGAATTCGTGTCATCATGCTGTGTCATCATGCTGTCGCTCTCGACACGCAGGAATCAAACTGCTGCGGGGGCACGGAAACCATGCATACCCGCCTTTTACATATTCTTCATTCGTAGGGGGGGGGGGGAATCCAAATTCAAACCGTCTGCCGGACCACACCACACCAGTGGCAGCAGTGCTTTGTCCCCACCAGGCAACAATCTTCTACCTGCCCGGCCTGCCCGGCCGCTCCCTGCTGCCGCGGACGCTCGTGCGTAGCCGACTTTAGGTATCGCTGCTCGGCTATGCTGCTGTTCCTCTTCTTGCAACTCTTTGGCAAGTAGCTTCTTGAGCCGTGAGCTCTATGCCGCAACCCGCCTCCGTCAACCCGGCGACCTTCCTCGGTGATATCTTGGGTGACTACCGCTACGATGCCTCTATCGGAGAACTTAGCCTGCAAGAGCGCCTTACTCTTCTGCTGGACCGAGCTACATTGCAAGGACAGGATCGACACCTGCAGAACAGTATCTGTCCCAGCAACTTCGTCATACCTAGGGAGCTGCTGAGGACCGTGCCGTGCCGAGGAGACGGCAACTGTGGCTACCATTCTCTCCTCAATGGAGTGTACGTGGACAATAGACAGGTGCGCCAATGTCCTTTGCGCTCGTGCATAAATGCTCCGGTTTGATGTACTTTCTGATAGCATGTTTGACTTATCTCTACTTCTGTATAATTGCACATGTCGGAACATACAGCACGCAAAATTATGTACATTGTGGCATGTTTCACATGAAGAACATACATACACACGGCTGCTGTAGACTATGCATGCAAAAATTCAAATTCAAACCCATCTCCATGGCATGTCTCTCATATGCATACATACAGCAGGCGGCGTGTCATGTCTGCGTGCAAAACTTACACCAGTCTGTGTGTCATATCTGTGTCCAACCCTTGGCCACTTCCTACAGTAGCTGTCTCACATGTGCCTCGACTGCTTTGCAATTGATATGTATGCATCTAGGTGTCTTATGTACCTGTGGTCATATCCTATGTGACTTGCCTGACACCCTCGTCCTCCACGAGGGACTCAAGGTGAGATGAATGGAATATTCGGCGTCCTTGACAACGTGTTTCAGCACTGCTACCTTGCAACTTGCTCTCCCTCCTACTAATTAGTCTCTTCCCGAAGCCGACTATCAAACACCGACCCTTCCCTCCCTCCGCATCTCTTCACGCAGATTGTCATCACCAATAACGTCGACCAACAGCGTGGGATCGTCAACGCAACTTGTGGTCTCGTCAGGCGCTGGGAAGACACAGCGGCTTCCTTGGAGGCAGAGGTTCAAGAGCAAGACGTAGACCACAAACGCCCGGCGTGGGTCGAGGTTGAGCTTACGACGGGCAAGGGGAAGGACAACACCGTCAAAATACAGCCTTTCGAGGACAAAAGGGTTTGGGTGCCCTACTGTAGGGGGGTAGCGGTAAGCGGCGCCTACATCGTTAAGCAGTGGCCTTTCATGGTCGCTGCTTGTATGACCGTTCACAGAGTGCAAGGGGTAGGGTTCGAAAGGGTGGCCGTGTGGATTCCTTCTAGGGGGTTCTTCGCCCAGGGGCAGGGGTACACAGCCGTCTCCAGGGGGAAAACTCTCGGCGGGCTGTTCCTCGTCTTGCCAGACGATGTCTTGCAGGTCAGAGAGTTAGCGAGGGAGTTCCTACAGGAGGCTTTCCAACCGCCCATTGATGCCATCAACGCTCTCGCCGACATGCGACAAAAAGTGCCGGCGACAGTTACGGTTGACGTGAGGGGTAGGGGAGTTGCGTACGCTACCCTCTGGGATGAAAGACAGACGTACAATGCCCCAGGCGAGTGGATGGGTGTGTGGCCTGGGGTACTGTACAACGGTTCGGGTGCGGCAAGACGTATCGAGGGGGAGTATGCACTTGCCGAGCGTTCGAACGATTAATCCTCTTGTCCCATACAGCCAAGTGTCAACGAGCGAAGAGAGCCACACCAGTGAACAAAGCGATTTCCTGGAGAGGGGGAAACATACATTGCCTGCACACGAACTCCCGTTGAGTTCATGCACGTCGACCCGCACTGGGACCGCACACTGCAACACGCCCGAAATACCGTTAAGTGCCTTCGAGCGAAGCGAGTCGACCCGCACTGGGACCGCACGCTGCAACACGCCCGAAATACCGTGAAGTGTCTTCGAGCGAAGCGAGTTACGATGACACACTCGCATTAACTCCACACCCACCCATTATATCAACAACACACCAAACCAGTCTATGAATTTTTGGGTGGAGCGGTCATTTTCGCAGCCCAATAAAAATATTTGGGCTTCTTACGCGGAGGAAAATGGCAATTTCCTAGAGCCCAAATTCTTACAGCCCGAACATTTCAAAGACTGACGCCGATACTTTTGCCGTGAGAAAATGAGTGGGGGTCACATGCCGATCATGCCAGAACGAGGGCCTAGACATTTGCTGTCCGAACAGAAACCAGTCTCGTGAGGTGACGCACAAACCCTCCGCAGGTGTCAAACATTCAGGGCATTCTGCGTCTTGTTGGCCGCACACGAGCCGAAAACGTCAACCCTGCGAAGTCGCTCTGCCGACATTCTTGCCTTCCGGCCGAAAAGAGCCGTTTTTGAGCCTGCCGCATGTTAGACCAACCAGTCCACAACACATGCCAGAGAAAGGCTTTAAGCCGACGATATCCACAACCTGCAGCCAAATGCGTGCGTGCGGTCATATACATCTGCTCGCGTCCCAGAAACTAGACATTGCGAAGTTTTGATTGAACACGACCTGCCAACATGAATCGAAGCGTGTGTCGACGTCGATGTTTTGGACTGTTTTCTTGTTCCGCCGCGTGTTTGCTCCGAGTGTCAACGGCTACCAGTCAATAACGCATGCCAAGGGGAGACTTTAGGCCGACGGCATCCACAAACTGCAGCCAATGGGGTGCGTTCTACGTACCCTCTGCTCGCGTCCCAACAGGGCGTATTCATTGTGCAGCTGGGTTTCAGTCAGCGCTATCGCCAAAAAAGCACTACAAAAATCTTGTCCTAAATATGTAAACATCAATTCAATCAACTATGTGATCGAAATCCATACTGGCATCAAACAAAACTGTGATCGAAATCCATAATTGAGTGAAACGTGTGATCGGTCACACACATACCCTCTGCAGGAGACCCAAAAACAGGCCGCTCTGTGTCTTGTTGGGCGCGGACGAGCCGGAAACGTAAACTATGACACAAAAACTTGAACGGACCTCTTTTTTCCACTGGGACAAATGTGTCTCGAGGGGCCCTAAGAACGTTGCTCGGATCTATTTTTTCCTTGCAGACCCCCATCTCCCTAGAGAGAGAAAAAAATCCTGACAGAAATGGCCTCCGGCCACATCCAGAATTTATTTTGGCCATCTACGATTTCTTAAGCTAAAATTCATCGGTGGACGTTCTCGAGTAGCTTCGACAGATTTTCGAGTGAGACAGACGGAAGAAATGTTGCTGCTGCCACCGTCCGCCCTTCCTGCAGGTTTAGTACAAAATCTTCTAGCAGTTTGTGTGAAAAGCGCGTCTCTCTTGGATCTGGACGAAATGACTTGTTCCTTCTATGTCGTATCACCCTCGATGCCAGACGGAAGCTACTTACCCACCAGCAACAAATTTAGTCGCCCTCCCGCGGCCCGAACAACGAATCAGGAATCGGAGCCTCAAATATGTGCTTTTCTGCGCCATCAGCAACGTTCGGCTTTGGTGTCTGCTGTTTTGTGTTTGAGTGTGGATACTCACAGAGAGACGAAGCGCCCAAAATACGCAAACGCACAGAGGTTCGCAAAAATAGGACAAATTGTTCTAAACAAGCAGACCCTCGTCCGGGTTTTGAATCCCATTCGTGGAGGACGACGGAACTACAGTAGAGAGCTCCCGAAAACCAGTGTGACAAGGGCCAGCCGTGCATCTGCAAAGAGTGGTTGGGCTTGGGGAGAGCCTTTTCATTTTCGATAAGATGGGCAGAGGAAAGAACTTCCGATGCGCAGTGCAAGAAAAGGCTAAGGCTGCTACCCAGACGGGAGAGCCATATGCCCTCAGCTGATCCGCAAGGCACAGCTTCCCCAGGTGTAGGTGGGGGAGGCCGTACCCTCAAAAGCTTCCTCGCCAGGAGAGATTAGAAGGGAATGCATTAGAGGAGTATATTATATTCGGATTTCAACAGAGCCCCCCAGAATTGGACAACAAAAGGGAGTACTATCAACATTACCAGGTACTATATCCAAGCCCCCAGCAGAGCCCGGTCTATCGCAAGAGGTGTAGCGATGGCATCCCCCATAGATCAACTTTCGAAGCTCGATGCTCCACAATCAAGTAGGGGCGGAAAGAGTCCGATATGTCCACGGAAAGACCTCTACCATGTTTCCGAAACCACATGGCACAACCTTGGCTGTGCAGCAATCTTCCGCATCATCCAGTGTCCATTGTGCAAGAACGACTGATACCTGTTCTGTGCGTAATTCGCCTCTCTCTTTCGTAGTTTCTCCGGGGAATCATTGCCCTCAGGGGGCGGGCGGCCAGACTACGAGGGAAGTCTGGTCCTTTTGTACAGTGAATCACGCCGTTGCAGATGTGGTCAGGGTGATGTGTTGTGCACAGCAGTAGAAAGGTTGATGTAATACACAAATGTAGGCTGCCGTGTAGCGGGAGGTTGTTGTAGGTTAGTGTTGACAAATAACGTCACGGGAACAGTCTAAAGCAGGAGGTGAACCGCAAGCTCCCGGCGGCTGAAACATCTGTTCGAAAGTCTTCGTATTCGTGTCGTTCGTTCGTTATTGATGGGTTTATTTCAGCGTTGTTTATTCGTCACGGTTTCACGTCGCGGAAACGCTCCTGAGTACATAATATAGACTTAGATTTCGCGAGCTCTACTGTGAAGCACACGTGCGATGGAGTTAATGGGCATGGGCATGAATGTGCCGACGAGCATCGTGCCGTTGAGAAGGAAGGACGGCAAAAGGCTCGCATCCGAGAATGGAAGAAATACCGAAGCGTCGGAGGTGGCTACATTTTTGTGTAGGCTTTCGTTATCATTTTTGACTCGGCACTCGCTGTATAAGTGTTGTTGAAAACGACGCACGCAATGTACTGAGCGATGACCACAGCACGGAGAAGTACATACCTCGATGTGCGCGAGATCGTTTCCACCGGAAATTACAGCAGTTCGAGCTTCGGATGAATTTGTAGAGCGGCGCGTGGTTGTGGTAAGGTGTACCACGTTTTCGGTAAGGAATTCATTCCGTCGCAAATTACGATGTTTGATTCTGGGTGGTGAATGGAAAGGGGTTCCACCGCGGGGGTATTTTGCGAATTACGACTTGTTTGTCGCTGGGTGACAAATAAGTTCACGTTGCATAGCACTCACAGCCACGCCACGGCAGCTATTCATTGGATAGATGGGAATATACCTCGTCAGCGCGCAGAACACGGTTGATTTCTGTGCATTGGCAACAAGATGCGGTGCTTGTTGTGTACGGCAGTGCTTCACATCTGTATATATTTTATAAAAGGAGTCCAAGAACACAGAAGGAGGCAGTATTGTAAAATAAATTGAACTTGTAATCAACTGGCGAGACGCAGCAACAGTCCAAGACGAGCGCATCGTTGCTCGAGTGCAGCAAGATCTAGATAACCCGCACATAGGGCAGGCTTGTTGTTGTTGGTGCAACAGGTACGTCGAACGACTGAAGTAAACAGTGTGTGGAACGGCTGATGGAAAGTCGGCAGCAGGGTCATCAGGCGATAGATTCATTTCGCATGGGATTGCAATCCAACAATGTCGTGAATGTTCGCGCTCTCCATCTGAAACTACTGAGCTCAACGGCTACCCACTACTTAGTACGCCATTTTTCGCAGAATTACGTAAGGCGACGGCAAGGGTTCGCTCGTTGCGCGGCGAAAACAAATCGACTCCATGTGCGTCATTCCTTCTGTAAGACCCGGACCTTACCACACTTATGTCATTTTTTCGTAGTTCACCGCTAACAAATTGGTTCCTCTCTCGGTCTCTCGCACGCCAGCAACCAGTTCATGTTTTGAGTTGGATTACAATCGATGATCCGCCTTAACTCTGAAATCAAGTCTAATGCCGCGCGACATCCTGTGAGAGAGGAAAGCGTTTGTGGCACGCAGTTTCCGGATTGGTGAAAAGAACCGCGGCGGAATTTCAAAAAATAGGCACGAGCGAAGATCCTTGGACGACGGGTGGCGTCATCCACGGTCGCATCCATCCTAGACGACCAGTTAGGATATCTCGGGGTTATCGATGGCTGATGACCTGATGACATATCTGTGAAGAGAGAAATGGGAGAAAGCGGGGAGATCCAATCCGCCGACCGATTCGCGTAGAGTAGAGTTCTGGTTCGATGATGACGGATGGTGGAGTTATATCTAGATCGTAGATGCTTGCTTGATATTAGACTAAATAGTTTTCCATCACTGCTGATGGTGGGCATTATATTTCCTTGCCTCCACGAGCCCCAATCTCTCTCCTGAAATGCCCGGATCGTTCTAAGGAAGCTAGTAAATTGTGATACGAGTTACTACTGCTGGGGTCCACACGCAGCCAATCGCCATGTCTCATTGAATAGCTGTTTACAAGAAGTGAGAGCTTGGATCTATCCACACTCGCAGTATTTGTCATCTGCGTCATCTCCACATCACCATGGAGCAAAAATGCTCAGATCACCCTGATCCTTCAGATTTACCAGGAGCAGGCGTGTATCCGCAGAGATCATACTATGAAACTGTGTCCTTTAGATCACCTCTGGCATGCAGACACGCCTGAAATCAGCAAGACCTAGGACTAGAATCCTCGACCTCGTCGATTCACCTCCTTGGTGATGGCAAACAGTGTATTATTTCGCACGATTCTCTCTCCTTCTCCATTTATATCTCTCGCCTGCTAATATGCCAACCAGGTAGATAGAAACCTCAATATACATAACTTAGACATGCAGATATATACAAAGGCGGCTCCCCCACCGTCAACTACAGCTACCCATGTGCACTACATCCCCAGGCCAAAACACCCACACCACCTACTATTGTCCTATTGATCAAAAGGAACATACAATTATTGGATATCTAGTTCGACGTGTAGAGATCTGATCAAAAATGTCCTCCGACACTGCTGTAATGTGTAATCCATCTGTGATATCTTGAACATGCCGGGAAAGGCCGCGTCTGGGAGATCAGCTGGCACCTACGGCTCTCTGGTTGATATTTCTTCAAGACTCCATACTTCTTCAAGAGATACAGGCCATTCAACCAAACCAGTTGAAGAGAGGTAAAGAGGGGAGAGAGGTAAGCAGTGTAAATGTACCTCGAGAGTACGCGTAAAGAGCCAAGGGTGGTACAACAGGGTGGTATTCTAATCGCCAAACACTACCCTCCAGCGGTTTTTTATTTTTTCATTTTTTTCATTTTATTTTCATTTATTTTCTCTTCTCCTTACGGTTTCCATTTTAATTTTTTCTCCTTTTTTTTCTCTTTGTCCTTTTTTTTTCTCTCTTTTTTTCTCTCTTTTTCTGTGCCAGATGGACTTGTCTCTGCTTGCGTTGTGAAGTACCAAGATTGAACCAAGGGAGTGTGCCTCTTTCTCTCCGGCCCATGATAGATAGTGACTGCTAATCTCAGTTGATACCCCGCATAGCGTGAAGAGGGAGTGGAGGACTCCAGAATATCTGTCGTTGATTTCTATTGACTTGCGGACCGCTCGGGGTCAGTTTATTTGAGTGTACCTTTTTAGGGTAAGTTAACCTGTGACCACGGGAATCGACCGCGTCGAGTGTTGGATCAGTACGGACATACGAAGGTACTGGGTAGAGAGAGATCGGAACGGTTTTTAATGCGAAGACAACAACAACAACAACAACAACAACAACAACAAGCAGAACCGAGGTGCACAGTCTTCGGATGTACGCATACGCTGGTGTAGTAGGCTGGCGGCTTTCTTACCGCACGTGTCCCACAACACCGCAAGCCGCTGCTTGACTTCCTCTCTCTCTCTCTCTCTTTCTCGTCCTCTCTCGGTTGTTTGTGTCGCTTTGCTCATGGTGCTCAAATATGAATCTACTTTCTTTTATTTTGCATCGACAGCTGGGTAGGATTCAACAGTGCTCCAGTTTGTGCATAGTTAATTTGTGTTTTGATGCGAAAGTGTTTACGGTTTGGAATGCCTCCCAACGAAATAGGCCCAACTGCGGCGAGCACACATTCCGCTGATACCTTGAGGTCCTCGGGCATGCCAATTTATGTACCGAGAAAAGGTTTGCTGCTGGGTGTGGACTGGGCTCTGCTCGGGACAAGATATGGTAAATAGTTGGAGATGTTGATGGTACCCTCTTGTTGTCTCATCCGCGGGTCCTGTGTTGATGTCTGCACATAATATGCTCCCCTCCCTTGTCTTCCTTCTACCCCCTACTATGGGGGCTTAGGGGCTTTGCCCCCTCCCTCACACCCTGGGGAGGCTGCCTGCCCTAGGGGGTCAACGGAGGGCATATGACTCTATTGTCCGTGTTGGCCGAAGTACACAGACGGTCCATTGCAATTCTTCGATGGTGCTAAGACGCAAAATTGAACGATTTTTACATTCTTCAGCAAAAGACGTCTTGGTGTGGACACATCAGTTGATTGAAATAACATTTGGACAAGTTTTTGGCTGCCTTCAGCGACCTGGGCGTGTCACTCTCTTCATCTCTAAGACATTGCGAGTACACCTGTATCTGGGAGCGGCATACTGTCACCTTCAAAAAGAATCGCACCTCTGATTGTTCGAATCGGGCACACATGGTACGGGCGGGTGCCTGGCGAGCTCTGGACATGGATGTCCTTCCTCAGAAGGGAGCGAAAGAAACGATTCGCTGCCGCAAGATCCAGAGAAAGAAATGTTCTAGCTCCAAAACCATCATTACGTCACTAACATGTCACATGTGCGTAGAGAGTACAGAGGCCCCCAGGGGGGACAACAAAGCATTATGACCATCGTCGGAGATGGCACGTTCTAAGCCCCAAACGAACCCGAGCCTACAACACCCCCAATAGTACATCGCTACAATGCCTTAGTAGACCCGGCTAGCTTGACAACAAACGGTACGCCTACATACCAAAAAATGTACACATCGAGAGTGTTGAATGAACACCCGGTGAAGCAAATCGGGTGATGGGCAACAAAAGCCACAGCATCCTTGTTCGCAGCAGGCAAGTATGAAGGCCACCTACATGTGTAAGATGCCAAAAATATCCTTCCTACACAACCTTGACGTTTAGGGTGTCCAAAAATTGTTGCGTCCAATAAATCGAGACCCATATTGGATATTGATTTTTGATTTCGGGTTGGCTCTACACAGCGCAGGCGGGGAGTCGAAACCAAAAATCAACCCGAAAGACACGAACGAGGCCCCCAAATGCCCCTTGCGACTCTTCAAGCCATGGCATTCAAGACGGCGTACATTATTTCCGAGCGCCCGCTATAATCAGGAATGTTGGAGGGTGTTGGTCTCCCCATATAAATTCACTGCGAGCAGTACGGGATTAAATGCGCCGTGCTGATGTAGGAAAGCTGCAAAAGCTGCCTTTGCCTTGAGTTGACAATTTGTTCTTGTCTGGGGGATGATTCCCTCTCTCCCAATTTAGAGTAGATCTCGCTCAAAGAAAGTGTATACCTTGCTCTACTGGATTTCAGCTACCTAGTTATCGAAATGAAGGGATGTACGGTTTTGTGAGGGTGTGTGTGAGGCAAGCATTTGTTTTTTATTTGGAGTCGAATCGTGCTCGCTTTAGATGTTACTATTTCGATAGATTATCGGAACACATACCCTCGTCCACAAGCCGGCGGCGGAACACTGGAATGTTGTCCAAGCCGTGCCATTCTTGATTTTGGATTTAGGACGAAAAACTTGTCTGACAAGGACCACCGTCCATCACATACCCCAACGAAGTCATCGCCAACGATGAACATCACCCCCGCATTGCCAAAAGTGTCTGTCATAGATGCCCCACAGCTTCACAGCCTAGCATGCCTGAGTGATGTTGAAGGATGTCGCAACACCATGACACGCTAACGCGTATCAGGCATCCTCTACATATCCAATCAGTCGGCGACCCAAGGATGATTTAGGTGGCCGACACCCTACGAGAGCGGAGATGCCAAAACCAATCAGCAATACTGTTGTGGATGCAGCGTACTGTGAGGAACTAGTTCTGGTGGGGATGCCACCTTATGGATCTGCACGTCTTAGACATGGTTCCCCGCTTGCACGGA
Source organism: Ectocarpus siliculosus (assembly GCA_000310025.1). Classification (NCBI taxonomy): domain Eukaryota; class Phaeophyceae; order Ectocarpales; family Ectocarpaceae; genus Ectocarpus; species Ectocarpus siliculosus. The sequence goes on from FN649736.1 coordinate 1,253,828, forward strand.
ATGTTGGGAGGGGAGTATGGATAGTGGAGAGAGAGAGACAAATAAGTGCGAAAATACTCACTCTTGTTTTTCATTGTCGAGGTGGAGAATTGGCCAGCCCCCCGAGGCCGCGTGGGGCGTGTCTGATCCTACCCCTTGTCTCATTCAGGCGTGTCCTAAGCTTCGGGCCATCAAGCATGCATACACAAAGTGCAAATTCATCAATATGTTTGATAATGCTACCATCGCGACAAGTCTCCTTTTGACGCTAACACGTACGTTGTCCGTGGTGTCTCTGAGACGCCTAGACTGGGTTGGAATTCTGGCTCAATGTTTGTGTGGAGGTTTGCAGCCCACAATGGTGGCGCGAGGTTTGGCTCTCTGTCTGTTTGGTCAGATGGGGTCTTCTGTATACCTGGTATGTTATGTATTCTTTCTGCTCTTTATTCGGGTTCGCTCGCCTCCTGCTTTTGTTTTCTGTGTTTGCTTCTGTTAGTCTGCTATCGCGTTCGAAGATTTTTTGGGTGCCGTTTCTGTTTCCGATCTTTGATTAATGGGTGTGTATCCTCTTCGGAGTAGTTAGCCTGTGACCATGGAAGGCGCACGTAGTTGTTCCGGTACGGATGTTGGAAGGTACGGAGCAAGACCGGAACAGTTGCAAATATAAACAATACAACAACAACAGCAATCCCATTTCTGATGATGATGAGTGTAGACTGGACTCTGCCCGGAGGTTGCATTTAGATTATGTATATGGTCATGGTTCTGTTGTCGCATTTAGGGGGCCTTTCTACTCCCGTCTCTTCGCTGTTGTTGGCCCGGGCTCCCTTCTCACACGCTGAGGGTGCCAGGCTAGGGAAGTACACCGTGGCAGCACGGCAGCACGAAAACGCTCACCGATGACGGCACAGACACTAACCTCCACAGGAGGGTTCCCCAGTAGTTGCGCTCGCCCGTGTGCTCGGCGTCTGTCTAGTCGAACAATACCCTAAACCGGCCTTCCGTTGGTCGAGTCTCTGTATGCAGATTTCACGGGCACTTTTTTCACCATTTTTCGATGTTATGATGCATTTACAGTTCATACCGTTTGCTAAATGCGTTTTATTCACGTTTGGACTGTTCGTCTCAGGGACAAATTGAAACTACACAAACGGTGTGGCGTGATGCGGCATACTCTACAGTTGTTGAAGACTTAGCGGATCAAGGACGCGGAAGCCCACTGCCGTCTACCGGACGAGCACCTAGGGAGCGAGCTCTGGAGGGAGCAATGCTAGGGGGGAGGGAGTGAAGGGGTGGTCTGTCTGGGATTTGGGAGCTAGGGCGAAGTAGGCACGACGGTGGAAAACACTCTAATTGTTGCGTACGTATTTGTTCTTGCTCATGAACTGACTTTTCAACGACAACGCTTGACTCCACCACCGATGCTGCGACGCTACACTGTAGCTCGTGCTACCGTTACTGCGCCATGAGTAGCAGTGGTTTCCCTGCTTTCCTCGGAATGTCTCTTCAACCCCTCGATGGGGCCGGAACGGCGGCGGCGGCTCCATTGCTTTTTCGTGCCATGTTGTAAAAATCAGAGATATCTCTTTTTCGTCGGTGTTTGTTTTCCGCTCGTCTTTGAAATTTGTGCACAGGCCCAACGGCCCTGCCACCAAAGGTACTGCAGGTGTTGCTACCGTTCCTGCACGATGAGTAGCAGTGGTTTTCTTACTTTCCTTGCAACGTCTGTTGAGCCCCATAGACTGGCCGTAACGGGAGTGCCTGTTGCAAATCCGGTTGGGTGTGTATTGAGTTTTTCATGACATCGCTGCCTCTTCCGTGTGCGTGTGGGTGCGTTTTTGAACTGGTGTTTGACTCTACTTTCTGCGTTGCTGCACAGCCTGCGTAGCTGCAGCTCTTGCTACTGTTTCTGCGCCATTGATAGAAGCGGTTGCCCTGTTTTGCTTGCAATGTCTCTTCAACTCCGTAGAACGGCGACAAGGGGGGCGGCGGCTTCAGTTCCTATTTTGTAGCATGAATGAAAAAACCAGACCTACCAGGTGGATTTTTTCCGCTCATCTCCGAAAATTTCGCCCGGGCGGAACGACTCTGCAGCCGGCGTAACTGCAGCTTTTGCGACCGTTTCTGTGGCAAAACTGACGTCAAGTTTCTTACAGCGGCTTGTGCTGTCTTGAATTTATGGGTCGAGCTTACATGTGTTTGCTTGTTAAATGAGTGCCCAGCATGCGTGTGTGTTTGTTAGCGTGATCTTACAGCGCACATGCAGAATATTTGAACAACACAGTGAGCTCTGCGCTTGACCCTGGTTTTGGACCCAAACTCTGTCCCGAACTACTGTTCAACAGGCTTTTGTTTTGTCCTGTCAGGCCAATCAAAGCCCAACTTTGACAGCCGCGTCCATTTGCGGAGAAACATACTGAACATTTGCTGTGACAGCTGGGATTTTTTTGAAATGTTTTTGAGCGCACGGACAATGACATGGCGGTGGTGTGGTGAGCGTGCTCCGTTTGGACGCAGCGTACCTGGGCAGCAGTAGTTCACGGTGGGTAGCCGCCCTTTGGATATTCTGCATGTCTAAGATATGGGAGATTGGGGTTTCTATCTGTTTGGTTGGCATGTTAGCAGGAGAGAGATATGTATGGAGAGAGAGTGAGAGAGAGTCTCGTGTGAAATAACACACTTCGTTTACCATCACCAAGAAGGTGAATCGATCAGCCTCCCGAGGCGACGGGAGGAGGATTCTGGTCCTAGGCCCTGCCTGATTTCAGGCGTGTCTACATCCCTCGTGGCTAGATGGCGAACACCACACCGCGGACGGCGCCACAAAGAATGGCCGATGACGCCTGAAATGGTTTTGAGGAGAGTGAATATCTTCCACCCCTTTTCGCTCTCCGCGTCCGCTGCCTGTTTCACTTGCTACGCCTCTCTACCAACGCGGGGATGGAGTATGAGATTTTCATGGATCCTCTTGGCACAGGCTCCTGTCACGAGTACGAACAGCAACACCTCGTGACATTGCTTGAGTCTCTCTGGCACATCACGAGCACGTCTGACTCCTCTTGCATTTAATGGAGACGACTTCAGCGCCTTGTGTTTGGGGTCAGCGGTGTCCGGTGGAAAAGCAATTTCACCAAGCGTTCCCTCTTTTTTCTCTGCTGCTACATTTTCCAGCTGTCTCTTTGCCGCATTCGCCTTGTTCTTCTGTACGCGGGCGGCATCAGCTTTCGCCTTTGGCCTCGCGGCTGCACGTCAGCTGCTTGACGTCTGCGTTTCCCACGAGTCCGTCAAACCTGGCTTGCGTCGGCCTGGCGTCCACAGACATGCCAGTTTTTTTGACACATTTCTCGTTTCACCTCGAAAATGTTTCGCTTGCGTTTCTTCCTCGAGTCCGGCGATTTTTTCTTCCAGCCGTGCCCACAACGTAACCCGATCTGGGGATGAGTTTCTGGTTTCACATTGCGGTTGCAGATGTATGTAGTCTTGCGCCAAATAGTGAAATTAAATCCGAGAGTAAGCTGAGGCCGCAGCTCTGAGAACCGTCTCATCGCATTCATGTCAGGGGGTCAGGGGGGCGCTGCACAGAGCAAGAGTCTCAAGCTGATATGGCACAGATTCTATTGTTTGCGAGTAAGAAGACGCAGGAGAGTATATCGTATTCAAGACGTCAACAGAGTCGCCCCAGATGACAACAAGGGAGTACCAACAACATCTCCAACGACCATATCTGAGCCGGCAGCAGAGTCCTCGCCGTCAACAAACAGAGAAGTCTCTGTAGGGTGTGAGGGGGGGCGCTGGGCCCCTAACTAGACCCCCGTAGAGGGGAGGAGAAGGGAAGAGGAAGGAGGAGAGTATACTAGATAGGGCGTGGTAATGAACGTGGGGCAGCCGACTCAATACCTTGCAGTAGTGTGGCCAGTGGCAGCCAATCGGTGCTCTACAGACCTCGTTCTGGTCGAAATCGAGGGCAACTTCAAGCGGTCGTCATATTGAAACTTGGGCCCCTGGTAGATAGAGTCTGTTTTTTCCGTCTTGGAAGGGAAAAGAACGGTCGCGCTTCGCGCTCCGCGGCTCACTAATATATTCAGACGCTAACAGCGTCCCCCGGAGATGGGACCACAGGGGGTACCATCAACATCTCTAACTACCATATTTGAGCCTCCAGTAGAGCCCTGTCCACATCTCTAACTACCATATTTTAGCCTCCAGGAGAGCCCTGTCCACATGTGTGTTGCTGCGTCAAGACGGTTTTTGCTGCGGTACGCGAGGTACAAATGAATGCGTGGGTTGTGGCGCGTGGCAACGAAGGTCGGGTGGTGCAGCGCCTACCTACGTCGAGTCTGAGCTGCTACTGGTTTGGTGCACATCCAAAAAATGTCTGCTTCATGTATCGTACTTTGAATCCTTGACAAAACGTTCAGAGGAACGCCTGCTGAAAGGTCTTTCTGTCTCTTACCCAACCCTGAACCTTCGGGAGACGCTTTAGTCGAAGCAGCAGAGACGAAGGCGGGTGTGACCCGCGCGGCTACAACGAAGCCGGGCACCACGGTGCTGTAACGCGTAAGTGTTGTCCGTAGTTTGCTGGAATAATTCCTAGCGGGAAGTCCAAGCGTGGCGTAGTTGTATCGCAAGGACGATGACGATTAGATCGAGGACTCTGCACTTGTATTCATTGCTCTGGTGAGGGGCATTTCTTCTCCAGAGTTCAAAAAGAATATCGAGATATCTTTGGAGCTCTGCTCGGGAATTGGAAGACGGGTGGACCCTGGGCGTGTGTTGGTAGTGATGGTCAAGGAGGCTCAAGAATAGAAGAAAATAGAGAAGATCGACGGGAAGCGTAACGCCCGGGGCGGAACTCGTGCTGTGGGCGGATATGTCTGAGAAGGTGGATCGTGGGAGCCCGGCCTGTACGCGAAAGGGTCAGGGTTCCGGCGGTGGGCAGGGTGGCAAGTCAGACTCTTCAAAGATACGCTGGATTTGCAGCAAGCCAGGCCATTTTGAGAACTCCAAGAAGGCCTCGCCTGAGAACCACCTGTGGCTGTGGCGGCAGGGCCCGGAAAGTCACTGGAACGACGTTGTCAGCAGCAGTAAGACAGCCGGCAAACCCGGGTTTATTCGCCTGAGGTAGGGCTGACTTTTTCGGAAGAGTAGAAACAAGGCGAGAGAAACGGGGTGGCAACGTCACTCCATCTGCCTCTTCCCGTTCAGGGGTGTACTGCATCGCCTGACGCTACGACGGTTTGTAGACGCAGCGCACCTCGGTAGGAGTAGTTCACGGTGAGAAGCAGCCTTCGGATGTCTGCTTGCCTAAGATATTAGAGATTGGGGTTTCTATCTGTCTGGTTGGCAGGAGAGAAAGAGAGAGATGGAGAGAGAGAGAGAGAGAGATTCTCGTGAGAAAAAATACACTCTGTTTCCCATCGCCAAGGAGGTGAATCGACCAACTCTACGAGGCCACGAGGGGAGGATTCTGGTCCTAGGCCCTGCCTGATTTCATGGGTGTCTACAGTTATCAATAACTCAGGCTGACCGACCAGGGTCAGCCAGGGTCAAAAATAATTTTCGTGACAGCAGCAGTCCAAGTTATTCCTCCGCGTTTTCCCGCTTCGCTGAGTGCGAGTTTCGGCTGGGGGGGCTGCTGTCCTGGTCTCCCGTGGAGCTCCTATCTTGATCTGCCCGGGCATCGTACGGCGCGATGGCCCAGAGACGCTCCGCTACTGGCAAGGGGGCGCTTGGTGGACAGCAAGGTTCTGCTTGAGAGATTGGTGAGATTCGGCGCGGGCTTCCCGATTTGGTCTTGGGCAATGGACCCAAACCGCCCGAGTATGGACGTACCTTTTCGAGAGCTTCGCCTTTGCGTTTCTATCCGCAATGCCGCGAGTACAAGCGAAGCGTGGGTCTCTGCAACAGTGGGCAATCCATCAGACGCCCGCTGCTCACTGTGTCTCCTGCTGCGCCAGTCTATCCGCAAAAGCTTATCACGCACCTACTTTGGTGGCACCAACTTGATGAAGGTAACCTGCGCGAGGTTCTTTGCCCAAACATGCTGAATGCTGGACGGATGATACCATTGGGCCCTCGATTGCGGCAGCCGCGGTGTGTCGTGTGGTAGCCATGGGGACTGAGACGACTGCTGTAGATCGGATAGACGCTGTTCAAAGTCGACTCGAGCAGTACTTCGAAACTCCGACTGCTGAAAGTGTTTTGCGCGATCTACTGGTGCGTTCAAGAAGGGCCTGGCCGCTGTCCTCAGCAAAGCAGTTGTGTCAAGTCTGTCTCCGCCCGGGTTTAAGCTTAAGGTGGAAAGCGAGCTCAACATGCAAGCTGGAAGGACAAACCTGAGCTAGTCTATGAGATCGTTTTGGGTGTTGCAGTCGAGAGGCGCACGGTTGAGTTGGCAGACTAGCAGCGTGGGCAATCTCTTGGTGGCGGTGTTCAGGCTCGTAAAAAACCGTCTCAGCAACAGACATGGGCGAAAACGACAGCACCTGATGGAGCTGGCAGTGCAGTTGCGTCTTCGTCTGCCGAGCTTGTTACGTGTTTCCGGTGTAAAAAGCCAGGCCATGCCAACTGTCCGTTGCAGCGATTCCCCGCCAAAGCCTCTACCTAGCATATTGGGCATGTGGCGTATTTTCGCCGCGCAGGGGACGCCCGGGAATGCCACCAGCAGAAGCAGCAGCAATAGCAGCAGCAGCAACTGCAGCAGGAGCAACAGCACCGTACTCAGGGGCACGCGAAGCAGCGTCAACGCCCTCACGGTCACCACCCTGCACAGCAGCCTTCTTCAGAAGGGGGACGTGGCGTCGGGGGGGCATCCTCTACCAACATCCACCAACGCCATGTCGATGGTAGGGCTGTTTTTGTCGGACAATCCCCGGGCGAGGCCGCTCCGACGTATTTTTTACCTCCGGACACGTTTCCGTCAGCTGCCACTGCCCATGCATCCTTCGTAGCGCCGATTGAGGGTTGCAACCCGGTCCTGAGGGGCGTTCGTGCCGGCGTTTCGTGGAGTTCATTCAGCCCGGGGTATGTCTGGGTTCGATTCTGAAGGTATCGCGGTTGATTCGAAGGAAAAATGGCGCCGAGTGAGCTTGTCGGTGCCTGGTGCTGCCGACATTACTGCTATAGATACTGTTGCGATTCTGGGTTCTGGCTGAGGGCCCACCACCATGTCCGTAGGTATCGCGAGTAGACTGTAAGCTGCTTTTCCTGATGTGCAGGTCGTGGGCTGTAGACACGCCTGAAGTCAGGCAGGGCCTAGGACAAGTATCCTCCCCACGTGGCCTCGGGGGGCTGGTCAATTCACCTCCTTGGTGATGGTAAACACAGTGTTAATATTTGAACACGAGTCTCGTCTCTCTCTCTCTATCTATCTCTCTCTCTCCTGCCAACATGCCAACCAGGCAGATAGAAACCCCAATCTACCATATCTTTGAAATGCATGCATATCCAACGGCAGCTTCCCACCGTGAACTACTGCTACCCAGGTGCGCTGCGTCCACAATGCCCCCAAAGCTTATTGCTACCGGAGTGGACACTAATCAGCTTGAACTCAAACAGCAGTAGGCACCTGGTTGTGCTCAAGAAGAAAACGACAGCGGTGTTTGTGAATGATAAACACCCGTACACGGCGATATCATGCCTGACTAAATCATACCACACCAATGCGTCAGTCAGCGCAAGTGTTCAACCTCCCATGCAAAACGTGGAATGCCCCCATTCAACAGTGAAGGACCTCGACGCTTCAAACGACAAACACGCACGTGTCGGACGACCACGCAAGATTGGCTAAGTCCGGTAGACACGCGTACAGAGAAACTTACGGAATGGATGGATGACCAACACACCGAAAACAACGCGAAATGGGCAAACTTGCCACACCCAAGTAAAATGATGAAAAGAAAACAACAACCCAGAGGCAACGCTGAAAACTGTTACGAAGCGCTTCCAGGGTTGAGTTGAAATATCTCGAAATACCAAACGTACATGGCGAAACGATCGGTATGATCGTTGAACAAGCCAATGTCGCAAAATTAGACAAACGTACGTAGCTCGCGAAGAAATACCACCAACACGCTGTCATAAGGCGGCCTCCACGCAGTTCAATCACATGCAAAAGACAGGCACGCCACAACATAAATGCGCGGCAAGCTGAAGAATGTACAGAAACGCAATCGCGGTGCTGGCCCACACGGTCTGCATGTTAAGGAACACCAACCCCAACGCGACCAGCGACGCTATGCCCCCGCCAGCCACGCGGTCTTGATCGGGTTGTACACCCGCAGCCGTGCTTTAACCAGTCGCTCTCCGGGCCTAAGGGTGACATGGCGTTGGTGAAAGTTGGTGAACGATGCCCCCCCGGAGCCTCGTCCCCCTCCTGAAGACGGCTGTTGCTGCTGTTGACCGGGAGGGCATTGTTGCGGCGGCGCTTGCCCCTGGGCGCGGTGCGGGTGCTGCTGCTGATGCTGATATCCACGGGCGTCCCCGGTGTCGCGAAAATGACCCCCATGCCCAGCGTGCTGGGTAGAGGCTTTGGCGGGGAACCGCTGAAGCGGACAGTCCGCGGGGCGTGGCCGGGCTTCTTGCACCTGAAACAGGTGACAACCTCGGCAGAGGGAGACGCACCTGCACCTCCAGCCCCATCAGGCGCTTTCGCTTTCGCCCATGACTGTTGCTGAGACGGTTTTTTACGAGCATGAACGCCACCCCTACGCGATTGCCCGCGCTGCCTGTCTACCAACTCAACCGTGCGCCACTCGACCGCAACATCCCGAACGATCTCACAGACTAGCTCACGTTTGTCCTTCCAGCTACCTTGCATGTCGAGCTTGCTTTCCACCTTAACCTTGAACTCAGTTGAAGCACCAATACGGCTTGCCCTGTGATATATTTGTTTGAGTTGAGTGAGGGCTATCTTGTCGAGCATTGATAGCATTTCTTCGCTGACTGTTTCTGTACATGCTTCAGCTTGCCGCGCATTTATGTTGTGGCGTGCCTGTCTTTTGCATGTGATTGAACTGCGTGGAGGCCGCCTTATGACAGCGTGTTGGTGGTATTTCTTCGCGAGCTACGTACGTTTGTCTAATTTTGCGACATTGGCTTGTTCAACGATCATGCCGATCGTTTCCCCATGTATATTTGCCCCAACGCGACCAGCGACGCCATGAACCCCGCCAGCCACGCGATCTTGATCGGGTTGTACACCCGCGGCCGTGCTTTAACCGGTCGCGCTCCGGGCCTAAGGCTGACCCGTAGAGGCTCGACGGTCGCGGGAGGGTCACCATGGCGGAAACCACGGCGGAACGCATTCCAGCGCTTGCTGATGATGCCTCGCAGACGCCCTACATGCGGTTCCTCCAAGCCAGCGGCAGCAGCGGAAGAGACAGCGCTGTCCAACGATGCAGACCGCGCCGATGCCTCCTCCTCCGGGCTCATGTCCATGTCGGGGCCTCGCGCCACCAAACGCTCAACCGCGGGATCGGCTCGACCTGCTCCGGACCCTCTCGCTGCTGTAGTGCATCGACAGCCAACGTAACTCGGCGGCATTGTTTGTACGCCGCGGTTTCAACATCCGCGACGCTAGCGCGCGAACGTGCACAGGCCCCCAAGCTCTCGTACACGTCGATACCCAACACCTTCAGCGTCGGGGTGCCAAGAATGACCACCTCATCATTGCCAGGCATGACCGCAAACGAGAGCGGGTCCACCGACACCAGCCCCCAGCTGGTGTGCAAAGCGATCCGCACGGGGCATGTTTTCTGTGTGACCGCAAGCACGCGGCCGTCCGCGACTTTCAGCTTCCCCGGGTTTCTGGTTGCCCCCCACGACCTGCACATCAGGAAAAGCAACTTGCAGCCTACGCACGATACCGGCTGACATGGTGGTGAGCCCTGATCCAGAATCCAGAATCGCAACGCCGTCTATGGCAGTCATATCGGCAGCACCAGGCACCGACAAGCTCACTTGGCACCATTTTCTTGCGAATCAACCGCGATACCTTCAGAATCAAACCCAGACATACCTCCGGGCTGAACCCCACGAAACGCCGGCACGAATGGCCCCTCAGGGCCTGGTGGCACCCCCAATCCCTCAGACGGCGCTGGAAAAGATGCGGGGGCAGTGGCAGCGGACGGGAACGGGTCGGGCGGCAGAAAAGGCGTCGGAGCGGCCTGCCCCTGGGATTCCCCGGAAAAAACAGCCCTACCTCCGACATGGCGTTGGTGAAAGTTGGTGGACGATGCCCCCCCGGAGCCTCGTCCCCCTCCTGAAGACCGCTGTTGCTGCTGTTGACCTGGAGGGCGCTGTTGCTGCGGCGACTGCCCCTGGGCGCGGTGCGGCTGCTGCTGCTGCTGCTGCTGCTGCTGCTGCTGCTGCTGCTGCTGCTGCTGCTGATATCCATGGGCGTCCCCGGTGCCGCGAAAATCCCCCCATGCCCAGCGTGCTGGATAGTGGCTTTGGCGGGGAACCGCTGAAGCGGACAGTTCTGCGGGGCGTGGCCGGGCTTCTTGCACCTGAAACATGTGACAAGCTCGGCAGAGGGAGACGCACCTGCACCTCCAGCCCCATCTGATATCCACGGGCGTCCCCGGTGCCGCGAAAATGACCCCCATGCCCAGCGTGCTGGGTAGTGGCTTTGGCGGGGAACCGCTGAAGCGGACAGTTCTGCGGGGCGTGGCCGGGCTTCTTGCACCTGAAACATGTGACAAGCTCGGCACAGGGAGACGCACCTGCACCTCCAGCCCCATCAGGCGCTTTCGCTTTCGCCCATGACTGTTGCTGAGACGGTTTTTTACGAGCATGAACGCCACCCCTACGCGATTGCCCGCGCTGCCTGTCTACCAACTCAACCGTGCGCCACTCGACCGCACCATCCCGAACGATCTCAAAGACTAGCTCAGGTTTGTCCTTCCAGCTACCTTGCATGTCGAGCTTGTTTTCCACCTTGACCTTGAACTCGGGTGGAGACAGACCTGCCACAACTGCTTTGATGAGGACAGCAGCCGGACCTTCTTGAACGCGCCACTGGAGTCTCGAAAAACACGCTCCGCACTCGGGTTTTCGAAGTATTGCTCGAGGCGGCTTTGGACAGCGTCTATCCGATCTATAGCAGTAGTCTCAGTCCCCATGACTACCATACGGGACACGGCGGCGGCCGCAATCGAAGGCTCAAGGGTATCATCCGTCCAGCATTCAGCATGTTTGGCCAGGGCCTCGCGCAGGTCAGCTTCATAAAGTTCAGTGCCATCAAAGTAAGTGCGCGACAAGCATTTCCGGATAGACTGGCGCAGCAGTTGAAACACAGTGAGCAGCTGGCGTCTGATGGATTGCCCACTGTTGCAGAGACCCATGCTCCGCTCGTACTCGGTGTATTGCGTGTAGAAACGCAAGGACGAAGCTCGTGAAAAAGTACGTCCATACTCGGGCGGCTTGGGCCCATTGCCCAAAACCAAGTCAGTAAGCCCCGCCCCGAGCTCACCAACATCTCCAGCAGAACCTTGCTGTCCGCCAAGCGCCCCCTTGCCAACATTGGAGCGTCTCTGAGCCATCGCGCCGTACGATGCCCGGGCAGATCAAGACAGCAGCTCCGCGCGAGATGAGGACAGCAGCTCCAAGACCGCAGCCTCGCACTCAGCGAAGCAAGAAAAATGCGGAGGAATAGCTCGTCCTGCTGTTGTCACGAAAATGTTTTTTGACCCTGACTGACCCTGGTCGGTCAGCCTGAGTTATCGATAACTGTAGACACGCCTGAAGTCAGGCAGGGCCTAGGACCAGTATCCTCCCCCCGTGGCCTTGGGGGACTGGTCAATTCACCTCCTTGGTGATGGTAAACACAGTGTATTATTATTGCACACGAGTCTCGTCTCTCTCTCTCCATCTATCTCTCTCTCCTGCCAACATGCCAATCAGGCAGATAGAAACCCCAATCTACCATATCTTTGACATGCATACATATCCAACGGCAGCTTCCCACCGTGAACTACTGCTACCCAGGTGCGCTGCGTCCACAATGCGCACTGTTCCTCCGGGAGGATGTTGTTGGCTTCGCAGAAGGCGCTTAGACGGTTGGTGATGATCTTGATGGGGACCTTGCCTACGTGAGATAGTAGCGAAATCCCCCTGTAGTTGTTACAGTTGGACTGATCACCCTTCTTGTACAGCACCTTGATGGTTGCATCCTTCCACTCTCGCGGGATATCTCGTCCGTTCCACACCTTGACGAGGATGGTATGGGTGTGTCCCAGTACAAAGGGTTCGTCGTCTTCGATCTTGAGCAACTCGGCAGGGAGGGAGTCATGTCCGGGTGCCTTCCAGTTCGTGAGGCCTTTCGCTGCCCGTGCCACCTCCTCGAGTTCTGGCACCTCTCCCAACCGTTGACTGTCACGTGTCGCTGGCCGCTGCGTCACTCGTTCGATGATGTCTGGGTTCAGGGTGGGGGATTTGGTGTTGAGTAGGGTACTGAAGAATCTCGCCCACCGTTGGGGGATGTCGTCCCTCTTCTGGAGCAACACGCCGTTCTCATCCGCGACGAACTGCTGTCCCCCCGCTTGTCTCCCGCTGAGGCCCACTGATCTCTTGAGGTGTTGGTACAGTCCTCTCATGTCGCGATCGTTTGTAGATTGCTTCGAGTTCAGTCACATATCCGTCCATGTGGGCATAATGCCCGTTTCGACTGCTGTAGCCACTCCCTTACACGCTGCTTTGAGAGTTCTCCAGGTTGCTGAGTTCCAGTTGCCCCTCATCGCCCGGCGCGCTTCCCACCGTTTGGTAAGGGCCTTCTCCAGTGCTGCTCTCGTCTCTGGGGCCTCACACCACTCCTGCGTGCGGCGTCTCCGCGGTTCCTCCCCTAGGGTCGTCCGCGCTGTTTCGAGGAGAGCATTGGTAAAGTCGGTAGCCAATTCCGCGTCGGTGGTTGTTCGCTCGTCCAGTCGTGTGTCGAGGTTGAGGAGGAACCGATTAGTCACCGCACACCGTGCTGCTTCGAACTGCAATTCCCACCGGTTGAATTGTTGCTGTTTCGGTTTAATCCGGACTGCACGGTTGTGGGCAAGCCTGCCACCGAGGTTTTCGGTGGCTACTACCATATGTGGTCTGAGTCTGCTTTGACTGGGCGAACCGGCTGGGGGATGACAACCACGTTAGATACTCGCCGTGATGTGCCTGCCTTGTCAGGATGTAGTCAAGGCGCTTGCAATCGTTTCCCGACACACCGTTGTATATGTGTCATATTCCGCCCTTGCGTGTCTCGAAGAACGTGTTCGTAAGAGCTAGCCTGTTTTCCGTTGCGAAATTCAACAGTAGCATGCCATTGTCATTGAGCTCATCACGCCCGTACATTCCTATTACCCTTCCGTCCCCTCCGTCCAACCTATCTCCCGTCCGCGCGTTGGCGTCCAATAGGACATACACACATTCTTTGGAAGGGATCCTCCGCACGAGACTGTCAAGTTTTCCCCAGAACACGCGCTTGCTGTCGGCGGTTGAAGGTTCGGTTGGAGCATACGCGGCTACGAAGTTGATCTCTCCACGGTGGCCTGCCAACAGGAACTTCATGGCCATAAGGCGTTCGTCGATAAACTCGGTAGTGAACGTGGATGTCTTGCACAGTGACTCTTTGACGGCTATCCCCACACCATGGACTCCACCAGTCTCCGTGCCACAGCAGAACACCCGCAAACCCGCTGCTGCAAATTCCGTTCGAACTGCCCTCCGTGTCTCCTGCATTCCTACTACCGATACGTCTTGTCTCGCTGCCTCGTGTAGAATGCTGTAGGCTCACCTGTATCCATTGGCCCCGTTTACAGCCAAAGTCCGCACATTCCAGGTTGCTACCCTAAGAAGTTGACCCTGCTGTCTCTCTCGCGCGGCGCGTGCTGCTCTCTTAGCTAGCCTACGCGCCGCCCGACCCCTTTTCCTCCATCTCCCCCTCTTTTTTTGTTTTTTTGCTATTTTCTTCCGAACACTCGGGCTAAGGTGATAGTTACCCCGGTTCTTGCCTTGTTTCTCATAGAGCTGTCTTCTTGTCCCGGAGCGGTGTGGCCCTCCATCTCTGGACTCTCTCCTTTCCTCTCTCTGGGGCATACCCCACGGCGTGCGGTCACTCCGCCACCCTCACCGTGCTCTCTGCTGCTGCATAACCCCGGTTTCCAAGCCGGGGCGTTAGGATCCATTCTCATTTTGCAGCTACCAAAGCTGGCGGTTCACGAGCTACCCCGATCTCGCGACAGCAGTAACTCCCAACCGCCAAACTCAGGATCCCCCTCTCAACAGTGCTAGGGACCGTAAATCCGTCTTTGCTGGGTGGTCTTTCGAGGTTTAGATCCACTTGCGGAACCTCGGCCTACCTCAGGGACGGGGGGGGCAGGCCGGGGAGGAGCCTATGGCACGAACCCTTACGGCTGGTTTCGTCGAATTGACGGAATTGTGGCAACTTGAGTGGAGCGCAACGTTAAAATCAAGTCCTTTAGTAGGTTTGGACGGCCAAAACCTGGAGTTTCCGAACTCGCATCAAATTAACCAGGGATCTTCTCTGCCTATAATAGCAGAGTTATTCCTGCACAGCACGCGGCTTTCCCTGCATTCATATCGTAGAGTGCTTGCGTGAGATTTCCGAAGTGGGAGAGGACGTGGGCACGCTTCACAGTATCGATCCGGGACGTGATGTATGCAGGCGACAAAGACGAGTAGCAGCACCCGCCGCATAGAGGCTAACAAAATCGAACAAATGAGGGAGACACGCCGGTTTGTCGATAACACAACTAGTCCTCATGAGCCCGGCAGCCGCGGATATGCTATCTCTATGTCACTGGCAGTGCCGGGTTAGCTGTTGGTGGCTAGGCAGTAGCTAGGTCACTGGGTGAGCGTCATCCTGGATGTTTGAAACTTGTCGATAAACCATCGTCATACCATCGTATGGGCGTCGAAGGCAAGCATCGAGGCCTAGACCCTACCGAGAGGGCCATGCACACAGCCTTCCAGTCCTCCTGCTGTGCGGCAGATATGCGCCTTTGTATGCGTCACTGCAGGTCACGGCTGATATTCTGGGGGGAAGCTTGTCTGAATGTGCAGTGTGCACAGAGGTAAACCATGGTATTCGCCAGCAGTTCGGCAACAGGGTGACAGAGGGGGGCGACTACAACGAATGATCAAGAATACGGGACAAACAATATTGGCTGGCAAGGCGGGTGGGTGTATCACGCGCGTTGGTACCAGAGGCATGGGTGTCGAGGACAGACCAACATATTCTTACTTACATTTCACAGCGCCGCTCTGTAGAAGAAGGGAAACTGCAGTGAGAAAGGTCTGCTGAGACCTCTGCTGGTGGACGCGCATGGTTTTTTGTGTATGGATGGGAAAGACGTATGCCCTCAGCTGAGCCCCCAGACAGGGTTGCGTGATGTGATGTGACATGAATTTTCTATGCATATTGTGGACGCAGCGCACCTGGGTAGCAGTAGTTCACGGTGGGAAGCTGCCGTCGATATGTATGCATGTCAAAGATATGGTAGATTGGGGTTTCTATCTGCCTGATTGGCATGTTGGCAGGACAGAGAGATAGATGGAGAGAGAGAGACGAGACTCGTGTGCAATAATAATACACTGTGTTTACCATCACCAAGGAGGTGAATTGACCAGCCCCCCGAGGCCACGGGGGGAGGATACTGGTCCTAGGCCCTGCCTGACTTCAGGCGTGTCTACATGGGTTTTCGTCGCTTGGCAGCGATGTTGTAAAAACAAGCCGATCACTTCGTGAGCTCGGCAACCAAGTTACCGGGGGTTTTTTGCCTTCGTTTTTTTGGCGGTTACCATGAATGGTGGTCAAGTAGATCATTTTGTGCGGGGTCGAGAACCCTCACTCCGCGCAGAAAGAAGAATCGCACCACGTTGTGTTAAAATGGTCAAGCTTCCTCGAGGCAGCTACACAGTGTTTATAACTGTCTCTGGAAGTGAAAGCACCAGAAAATAAACTAAGTCATACGCAGGTGTCATCCGTACGCAAGGAAGTAAGTACAAGATGCCGAACACCCTTAGCAGGATGCAGCTCACCCTTCATGCGACTCGCCGAATACCTCACGGCGCTTCGCGCTTGGCGATGTGAGAGCCTGGTCCGGTGAAAACCCGGCGTGCTCCGTCCCGGCTTTGTAGGGATGCGAGGTCAATGGTCTAACGACTACGGCATGCACGACTATGAGTGCACCCCCCCCCCCCCCCCCTGGAAACGCCTTGGAACGGTTTTCGGCGCCCCTTCCGGATTTGTTGTTTCTGTCCTCGTTTTCCGCACGTGAGGCAAACTTGCCTATTTCACATTGTTTGCGGTGTGTTGATCTTCCATCCACTCCGTAAGTTCTTAGCGAGCGTGCGTCCTTGATCGTTGCGTCCTTCAACTCTTGCAGAATCTCTCTCCTCTTCTTCACACCTTATTGAGGATGGCATGGAGTCACCCCAGTACGATGGGTTCGTCGTCTTCGTCGATTTTGAGCAAAAAAGGCAGGGAGGGAGTCATTGGTGGCCGGGTGCGCTCCAGGTCAGCAGACCTTTCGTTGCCCGTTCCATCTCCTCGAGATCTGGCGCCGCTCCCAACCATCGAGTGGCACGTGTTGCCGGTCGCTATGTCACTTGCTCGATGACGTCCGGACTCAGGGTGGAGGGCTTGGTGTCGATGACAGTTCCGAAGAATCTCGCCTACATCTGGAGGATGTCTGTCATATTTGTTCCGAAGCAGCACACCATTCTCATCGGCGACAAACTGCTGTCCTTCCGCTTCTCCCATTGAGGTCCACCTATCTCTTGAGGTGTTTGGAGTGTCCTCTCATGTCTCGATCCTTGTAGATGCGTCGTGTTCCGTCACATATCTGTCCAGGTGGGCGTAGATGCCCGTTTCGACTGCTGCGGTCACTCCCCTATAGGCTGCTTGGAGGGTCCTCGATTTTATTCCCGATTGCCCTTCATCGCGCGGCGTGCTTCCCGCCGCTTGGTTAGGGCCTCCTTCAAGGCTGCTCTCGCCTGTGGAGTTTCACACCACGCCTGCGTGTGTTATCTCCGCGGTTCCTCGGGTAGTATTGCCCTTGCCTTTTCGGAGGAAAGCATTGGTGAACTCGGTGGTCACCTCCGTGGTGGTGGCCGTTTGCTCACCCAATCGTTAGTCGAGGTTGAGGATGAACAGATCAGTCACCGCCCATCGCGTTTCTTCGACCTGTAACTCCCGCCGGCTGAACTGCTTCTTTTTCGGTTTGGTCCGAACCGCTCGGTTCAGGGCGAACTTGCCAACAATGTTGTGATGTGAGTCCGCCTTGACTGGGCGTGCCTGCTGGGGGATGACAACCACGTTAGAAACTCGGCCGAGGTGTGCCTGCCGCGTTAGGATGAAGTCGAGGCGCTCGCGGTCGGTCCCTGACGCCCTGTTGTATGTGTGCCATATTCCGCCCTTGCTTGTCCCAATGTTCTTGCTAGCTTGTCGCCTGTCCGTTGCCACGGTCACAGCAGCGGCGTGCCATTGTCGTTCAGCTCATCACGCCCATTTATCCCCATGGCCCCCCCGTCCTCTCCATCCATCCTCTCTCCTGTCCGCGCAATGGTGTCCAACAGGACGTACACACACGCTTTGGAGGGGATCCTCCGCACGAGACTGTCTAGTCTTCCCCAGAACTTTCTCTTGGTGTCGGCAGTGGCGACATCGGTTGGGGCGTGCTGCAGCAACGAAGTTGACCGCTCCTTGGTGACCCGTCATCTCAAACCTCATGACCATGAGGCGATCGTCGACATAGTTCACGGTGAAAGTGGATCTCTTGCACGATCACTTTAGCCGCTATTCCCACACCATGTGGGCTTTATATACCCTTCTCCGTGCCACTGCAGAACCTCTGGAAACACACTGCTGCGAATTCCGTTGACCTGGACTCCTGGTCTCCTGCAGCCCTACCACCGATACATCTTGCCTCGCTGCCTAGGATGATGTAGGCTCACCCATATCCATTCGCCGCGGTTACAGCCAGCGTCCGCACATTCCAGCGTAGCTATCCTAAAAAGTCGACCCTGCTGTCTCTTTCGGGTGGCGCGTGCTATTCGCTTCGCCAGCCTGCGCTCCGCCCTTCTCCTCCTTTTCCTCTTTCTTCCCCGTTTGTTCTGTCTTTTCTTTATAGCTCTGCGAGCTCTCGGGGTAACGTGAATTTACCCCGGTTTTAGTCTTATTCCCAGAGAGTTGTCTTCTAGTGCCGGAGCGGTGTGGCCCTCTTGTTCTGACCTCTTTCCTTCCCTCTGTCTGGTGTACTGGCGGCCCCGGTGGTCTAGTTGGTGTCCTCGAAATCTTCTAGAGATCAGGTAAGGGGTTCGAATCCCGGCGTAAGCGAGCTTTTCTCGCAAAGTGAGTTTTTCTCTCGCTTCCGCTCCTGACCTAGTGGATAGGGTTAGTTCGTGTGTACACAGAAAGAGGGAAGAGAGCGCTGAACTATTGTCGCATAAAACATCGAAGGCAACGTACCGCAGGAGGGGAGGGTAGAGAGGGGCCCTTCTGTGTTACCACGGGTTGGAGTGAACGGCACTAGTGCTGTGAGCGCTGATTTGAAGTGAAGAAATATATATATGTATAGATCCCCATGTTTTGCGGCGACCCCATCACCCTCACCGCGCTCTCTGCCGCTGCATGGCCCCGGTGTCCAAGCCGGGGCATTCAGATTCAGTCTCATTTTGCAGTTACCCAAGCTGGCTAGGAACTACCCCGATCTCACGACAGAAGCAGTTCCCGACCGCCAAATTCACGATCACCCCAGTGCGAAGGACTGTGTACCGTCTCTTGTGAGGGCCTTCCAGGCCTTCCTCGGCCCACCCCAGCAGGTTGGGGAGCAGGCCGGGGGGGTACGACATGTTATTATGTCGCGCGGTACATGCATGAGAAGGAGCACCCTCCATATCCAGTAGTTGAAACCTCTCATTATTCATGAATAATTCGCTTAAAACACTATGCGATACAGATATATTTTCTCGCACAAGAAGGCAGCAGCACTCTCTGCGCAAATTTTTGGCGCTTCGCGGACTGCCCACTAACTCGACGGAGCGATTCAAAGGTCAAAATGTTGTGTGCCAACGCAAGTGTCGGGGGACGCGTTTTTTCATTATCCATATACATAGTAGTAGTGGTAGTGCTCCACAGACCAAAACAATTGTTACTGAAAATACAGACCCGACTAATGCACATCACGCTCAATGAGTGAAAGGGCGCGTAGCGTACTTGTGCGGCTTGGTTCTCCGTTGGGTGACGTCCATTTTCTTGACAGGGAACAGGGAACACAGGGAACTCGGAATTATTGCCTGATTGGTCAGCCGCACAAAATAATTTTCCTGGAAAAAAGAAATGCCACACACGTTCCCTGTTTGAGGTAGTTACGCCGCACCATAAGGGAGTTAAAATTGGCCAACAGACCGTACGGAACGTGGAACACGGGCTCTTCGGTGGCAATTCAGGACGTGGTGGGATGTGTGTGATCTTCGGCGGACCGGACCCTCTTTTATTCAACTGGCCAACTGTTGTTTGGATGGCGAGACATTTTCCGATCTTCTTGTCCATCACAGGAGGCCGAAGCTGATGCTCAAACTTGGGGAGGGGCCATGGTTTGCGATTCCTTACCGAACCATACTCGCCCGGGGTACCACGTCACGGACATGACAAGAAAAACATCCCCCCAACGAAAACTGCTGAAATTTATGGATGGGTGTGTGAGTGGGGGACCCCAAAACAATGAAACAGTCGCGGTTCGCGTTGTTCTGGGGCCCTACCGGCGAAAAACACCGTCGCCGCTCTGAACCGCTGAAGCTGTCACACAGCACTGCATGTGCGGCGAACCGTAGGGGCCATGCGCATTGCTTGATGGAAAGAGGCGGCGCACATCGACTCACATGCAGCAGCCGGGTACACGGGTAGCCTCCTACTCAGCAAGATACAAAACGATTGCCGTTGACGTTCGATGTTATTGGGACCCTAACGGCGAAAGTGCAACAGAGAAAGAGAGGTAGACTAAAACGAAGAGAGACTCGAGAGGACAAGGCATGAACTCTCGAGAAGACACTCACTCTCATCCCTCTGGCCCACCGCAGGCTTGAACACATGTAACGAACGGCGACATCCGATGTGCGCTCAGAAATAACAATCACGACAAAAAAGAAATAATCGTCGTTCCGAACTGCTGTGGAGATACTGTAAGTTGGTGGAGACTTTCTTTTCTGGTATGAAGTGGCAACAAAGAAGAACACGACTATCTGTGTAGACTAGAAGCACGATGGACGAACTATAATCTCAATGCGCTTGCCGTCGCGATAGATGCGCACCGCTACCGCTATACGAACGAGCAGACTGTTGTCAAACCTGACTACGACAACCGTACGACCATTGCAGCACATTCCGAGCATAACAGCAGCAACCGCAGCAGCAGCCACATGTGAACGATGGTCACTCAAGAACAAACGCAAAAAATACATAAAAAAAAAATATGTGGCGCGCAGCACGCAGGACCCTCTCTTTCGCTGTTCAACCGGCCGTTTCCATGGCGAAACAGGCAAGGAACAGTCAAGGCCGACTCTTGCCGGCCACAGGGGGCGGAAGGTGCTCAAACTCGGGGACGGCTCATGATTTGCTATTCCATACCGAACCATACTCGAGGCGCCACGAGATTTGCATTGTAGCTCGAGATCAGCATTCTAGACCGGGTAGGGCAAAATGGGTGGGGCATGTGAAACGATGAGACTGAAGCTAAATCTTCAGAATTTTTAGATTAGGTTTCCCACCCAAAACAAAAAGAGCCGGACGGGAGAGAGGGGAATAAGAATAGGCGTACGCGTTCCCCGTCATGGGACATGGCAAAAAGTCATATTGTGGTGGCAGTAGCCTCTCTCTGCACGATCAGGTCAGAAGGCCACCAGCACCCTCGTCTGTTGCATACCCTTTTTGGACGCAGTAGGAGCGCCTGTAGTAGGCCACCACTGTAAATATTGGAGACCACGAATCATACAGGTGGTTGTGGGTGGGTGGGGGACCCTAAGAAACAGTTTCTTGCAAGCAAGAACGAAGGGCGACAAAAAGAGACAAGACAGACAGCGACAGGAAACAAAGTAGAGGAGAGCGGAGTGATGAAACAAGGCACCCTTGCCGCTCTGACCCACCGGAAGATTTCCATGTACTGCAGCAAACAGGGGCAACATCCATAACCTCACATGCAGCAGCCGGATAAACGGATTGTATTCCCTCTCATTCGACAAGAACAAAAACGCCCTGGCGAACTTGCGTTTGTAGTCACAAGAAAGAAGGTCATGATGGCGTACTCATGCTTGCCTTGGGAAATGCGCATCGCTACGCGAGCAAGGCGTTCACCCCTCGCATAGCTTCCTATGCACATGAATGTGCTACCATCGACCCTATCCCTAAAGCTCACACAGTTACACCCGATACATTCAAGCATCATCCCTCACCAGCAAGATTCGAAAAAACTGGTTCTTAGTGGCGAAGCGAACTCTCTGTTGTTGTTCCTCTCCAACTGCTGTTCGCCGATGGCGACATGGCGACACAAAGTCTAGGCTTCGTCACCGGTGTTTTCCACCGCAGCGGAAGCCACTCAAACTCGCGGAGAGGGGTCGTGATGCAATTACCTGCGGACCCGTACTCCTGGGCGCCATGAGATGTGCACTACTGTAGCTCGAGATCACAGTATCATCATATATATGGCAGTGGGCAACAAAATACAAAAAAAAATCCGGCGGACCGGAATCTCTTCGCCCAACTGTCCAACTGTTGTTCGGTGGCGACACAGACAAAGTCCATTCTTGCCCGCAACAGGAGGAGGAAGCTGATGCTCAAACTCGGGGAGGGGTCATGGTTTGCGATTCCCTACCAAATCATACTCGGGGCGCCACGTCATGGACATGGCAAGAAAAACATCTCCCCAACAGCTTGTGCGGTATTGGTCTTTTCGAGGCCAGTCTTGCCGAGAAACGACGTGGGCGCGTCTTGGGCAACATAGCTGCTGCAGCAGTTCCACGGGAACAAAGAGCCGACATGGCCAGAGGCCCAGGGAGGCCTCTGCATGCCGAGAGAATTTAGCATATGTCCTATGCTTCGCTCTCGAACCAACTCCCCTATACCGTTTTATGTGTAGGATGTTTGCTACCTACCCTGAACACTCAGTACCCAGCTCCCAATTCAGCTCTGGGCAAAACCCGACCCGTCATCATCATCCCCTTGCGGTATTTCTTCTAGGACGTGGGGTACGCTCGTATGTCTTGACTAAGTGGCGAATATGGACGAGCAGGGTCTCGTGTGCTCGGAGCAACACGCCACGAGTATGCCCGGATCATGCTGCATTGGAGCCTTCGGCAGTCGGCTTCTCTCCCTCTTGGTTTGACTGGTTGCACACAGGGAAGCAAGACGGGATGCGTGGTTAAGGGACTCGGGGCAACTCAACACAGATATCGCATGCACATGATACCTGCGTCGATTCAAGCAAGTTCGTGGGACGCGATGGGCAAGCAAACAGAAGCTGCCCTACAGCGGAGCAATTAAACGATTGTGTCCCGTATTCTCAAAAATCCACACAACATTTCCACCGCCACTGAACACTCTTCCCAATCGACGTCGCAACAAGGGGCCGAAACAACTCTATTGCCTACGAGACTCGCCTACTTCATAACTGGCGAAAAAGGAGTCCGCGTACGCGACATTTGCTTCGTTGGGGCCTCTCACCTCGGTCAACATTTGCCTGAAGTTCCCCAAGATTTCGTTTTCCTTCTGTTGCTTCTCTTCAAACATGATCAACGCCAGAGCACGACGTTCCTCGGCATTGAAGACTTGGTTTTCCTTCCGAAGACGAACGGCGTTCATGCGGGCGTGGCGGCTGCCGCTCATCACGTACCTAGCACGTTGGGGGGTAGGAGACGGTGGTCACAAGAAGAAACCCAAATGGTCAGGGAAAGCAATCATGCTCGTCCAGCCGGGTAGGTAGGCTTCCAACAACCGACAACATCCTCTTACATTTAACTTTTTCGATGTACCCCAGTACTTCGAGTTATTTTTATTCTTGGTCCGGATGATCATTGTACTCAGTTACAAGAATCCTCAACAAAGTATCGAATCTGTTTACAAAGCAAGCTTCTCACTGTTGTGGACAAGCACCAGATCATTGACTCCTCACCATTGTCTGCCTGTACCAGAGCTCCTGGTACCATCGCCATTGAAACTGCCGTGAGTTTCTGCGCACAATAGTCGTACCGTACTCTCTCAGGCGTCTATTCGATAAAGTAGTACTACATATGCCTGGAGATCCGCCGGAAAGCAGTAACGGGGTGTCGTTTACTCTCGCAACGCACAAAATAAATAGCAGCAGAGCCAACAATCTACTTGGGAACAGGAATCGCGACGGAAATGCGACTCACCCGGAATCCTCCAATTTCTCGATCTCTTGGCCAGCCCAGCCCACTTCACCACGGCGAGGAATGCGAAGACCTTTCTGCACGAACTGGGCAATAGCGGCACCCTCTCCTGGTAGAAGTGCCCCACCGTAGTTGACACCCCTTTCGCCTTCTCCCTGCAACTCGTCGAGCTGCGGGACAGGCATAGGTCCTGCGTCTTCGTCGCTCTCCTGCGAGAGTTGCACGTGGTGCCAGAAATGCAACATCAGCCTTCAGTAGCACACGTCGAAATCGTGCATTGCAGGTTATGCCAAGGAGAATGCCATGCAGCAAGAACAAAAACGAGTCGGTATAATTTCAACGGTTCAACAGCCAGCGATCCCGACGGTTCCTGGATAAACTCTGTCCACTTTTGTTCTGGCGGTTTATTCCAACGGTCGAAAATCGGTGTGGAGTCTTGGAATTCTGAAAACTGCACTCAGGACTAGTATGCACTCGAGGGAAACAATACCACGCTACCCTCGCATGAGCAGTGAGGATAAAACACCGCAGAGGATAAGTTACGAGCTGCTCAGGTAGCTCCGCATGGAATTCGATGAGATGAAAAAAAAAAAAAAAAACGCAGGAAACACGGTCGGTCGGCGGAGCTTCCTTTCGGAGAAATATGGCATACACGGGGTTGGGTCGGATTAGACAGGTTTCTGCCGCGGTCAAGCCAATCCCGTTGATGTTCTGCATTCGGTCCTCGGGTTGATGTGTGCCAAACGGTGGCATCTATTTTCTATAATAGAAAATATTCAGCTCCATAGCGACCAATGGTAGTAGAAGCGGGGCAGAGACGGGCAACGCGAGTACCACAACGCTCCCCAGCAGGTGTGATAGGTGCACAGGTAGCGCATGTTTGCTGTGGCTTTCGTTTAGATGGCGGACCATGGTACAGGTTATCTGTCCTGCGCATGTTGATAAGGTTATCAGAATTTGGGTTACGTGCGAAAGCGTTGATTTTCAAGGTCGTTGTGTGCAATATTTCATGTTGGAAAAGCTGCTGCTGTGATCTCTGGAATAGATAACAATTATTCACTCCGGGGCAAAATTGAAACAGGCGCTTCCGATAGTGTCTGCGCCAGGTGAGTTGGTTTGTTTCCATTGAATAACCATACGGGATGGTTTCCCGCGCTCAGAGTTTGTTTCGCATGTGTCCTGCTGGGCCATCTTGTACGTCATCAGGGACCCCTGCTATGTCATCGCAGGGGTGATAGTAGCATGTGCTCTTCTGGGCTACATGCGTGTCATATACTCCGGAGGTGTGATATATTAAGTAACCCGGGCGATATTTCGGCTCCTTGTTTGACATCCAAAAACATTAGGACCAGGTGGGGGGATGTCCTGTATTATGTGGGTGTGGTATCTTGTGTTGTATACGGAAATTGGTTCGCTTATCTACGGTCCAATTTGTCGACCCGTCGTTATACATTTGGCAAGATCCCAGATAAAATGAGATGTTAATACAAGATAAAAACATCCAAAAACATTAGGACCAGGTGGGGGGATGTCCTGTATTATGTGGGTGTGGTATCTTGTGTTGTATACGGAAATTGGTTCGCTTATCTACGGTCCAATTTGTCGACCCGTCGTTATACATTTGGCAAGATCCCAGATAAAATGAGATGTTAATACAAGATAAAAACTTGGCGAGACTGCTCTGTTTCAGGCGGGCTTACCGGCTACTTAGGGTCCAACGGTAGGGCTCCCGGGCCTCAAATGCTTCAATTCGAACCCAAAAGACCCCAAACCTTAAACTTCCCGTCGCTATGTTGATAGCTCGGAAGAATCCCGCAAACTATTTTCCGTTTTGTGCGATCAAGCCTATTTATTGCTCCGGTTCCACCCCGTATTTTCTGTTCTAGAGTTGAGTGTCAAATCCATTTTTTGTGGGGTCGTCAGTGCAAGTATCGGCCAAATAGCTGCAATCCACCCGCTCTGGGTAAGACGTTTTATTTTGGTTATGGGCAAAGTTATCAGCGGCGTGCCGGCATATACCCACATAACACCCACATAACCTTGGAGCCCTGGATGACTGGCGAACGAAAATGAAACAAAAAAACGTTTCTCGAATCGTTATCAAGGACGTGCACATATGCGTGCAAAGAATAAGGGTCCAACTCCAAAAGCCGCATGAAAAAATGCGGTGGAACAAAAAATGGGCGTTCACCCTGAACTAGCTAATACGGTACCGATTTCCGGGGGTTCAGGCTGTGTCGAGCACGTTAGCAGCCAGTCAAGGGCCACGGAACAACCAAATGGCCTTCCGTGTTTGATGAGTGAGAGACAGCAAACGAAACATCAGCAGTTTTTCCATACAGAAAAAGCTACGGTTTAAGAGGGGGTGGTGACAAGCCAATGTCCTTTTCTTAAATCCGTCTTTCTCTACACCGTGTTTGCTACGGAACATTATCTTGAAGCGTGAACATGGTTTTAAGACAATGTTCTCCTAAACCGCAGCACTTCGAAGGGCCGTGGAAGATGGACGCTCTTGTTTCAACCAGCTGCCATAAGAGTTTGTGGAGGGCATGTCATTCATGTTACATAGTAAGCGCCAGCACCTTGTGCTATATAGCTCCACACATAGCTCGATCTGTTTGTTGGCAAGCAATATGTACCCACCGCAAGTACCGGGTACACTCCTGATACCTGGCCATTGGAAATATACCATGATGTCGTGTGATACCATTTTTGCACGTGGATCAACGCGTTCGCTGTACGTAACTCATACCCACACCTCTTCTACAACGCGAGCCCACGGACCCTACCTTCCACACACCCAACCACACCTGGCTACGTGGCTGTTTCTCAGAGGTTCAATTTAAGAGAAGCTCTCAGAGTTGAGACATGTTCTCTTTTGTATCGATTTTGGTGGTGACAACGCCGTTGGACTTTCTCAAATCGGTACGTAGTCTTAATTTTTTTCTCTCAAACCATAGCCGCTCCTGCTGTGCACTAGGAGGAAAGACGTTTTTCAATTTACAAATCTCCTGTGAAAGAATGCAATGCAAGAGGTAGCACGGCACGAATCGTGTGCAGGGTCTGTAGTCCGCATGCCCGGGAACTAGGTACAACCAGAAACAGTCGTGGCACGTCCTCTTCTTTCGTCTTTTCCATCATCAGCAGCAGACCAGCCGTAACCAAAACAATTATACTGAATGAATTCGGAGGCTGTGCTCTGGAAATAACGGCTGACCCACCTCCTGATGGCGATGACCCTGAACATCAGCTTTGAATTGTGCCGCCTCGGCAGCGTCCAGTTCATTCATCTCCTCCGGGGGCATAGTGATCGTGTTGAGCCCAGTGGCGTTGACCTCAACCTCGGCAACCCGGCCCGTGTGTTCGGGGGATGTCGACCTCGGCACCTTGGGTTTCCCTTGCTCCTGCTGGGGAAGTCGTTAGACAATCGAGAGAAGGAAGGAACAGGAAACAGTCGGGTTTGACAAACATCGTTTGTCGAGTCGCCATTTACACGCCAGAGGGCATCCCATATGCGTTTAGTTGACGGCTGCCAAAGCCCAATGTGCCATGGGTGCACGAACAAATATGTGCATGCAATCTTAATCTTCCTACCTGCCCAACGAACATGACCAGCAAATACGGAAACCGTGCAGCTCAGCACAGGACGCGTGTCGAACGACAACAATCAGTAAAAGGCTCGCGGGGGGGGGGGAGATAAGTTCGCGCAGGTGGGAGCGAGCGGAGAACCAAGGTTCGTATGAATACCGGCGTGTTGCGCAGGGTGTGGGGTGTCATAGGACAGCTACGATTCCTTGCATTTGCAGCCATGAGTCCACATTTGGGGGTAGGCTATGGACCGATGGTATCGCAAGTCTGGTTCAGTCCTTCGCGTGGAAATCGTGGAGCACCGCCTTCACACAGGCCTAGAACTTATGTCCAACGTAGGTTTGCAAATCGAACCGAATGAGCTTTTGACCACGGCAAATTGTTCACTTGCATTGAGGAGCAGGGAGGAGGTGTACCATACACACATTTGAAAGGCATATTATTGTCAAGACAACGGCAACAACGACAACGACGACAACAAGAGCAGGATCTTGATGCGGACTCTCCACGGTTCAGCAGCTCGTGTTTTAACCCCTGGGGATTTTTTTTTGCCCCGCCCCCCTCGCAGTTGAAGGGACATGTAATCCTTGTCCCTGGGATCAAAACCTGTGCGAGAGGCCCGGGAATGGGCCTTGTACGCCATCCCGGAGCCAAAGGTCCACACCCGCCCGCGCCCCGCGTCAACCATATGTCTGAAAAACCAAGGGAAGGCACCCTGGTCTCGGAGCGTGGACGGTATTCAGACGTATAGGATTACTCGTTGAAAATCGGCTGCAAAACTGGAGATGACGTGGCGTCTGAATGTACGTTCAACAACACGTAACACAGGTAACGATCAAAGTAGGATACCTTACAAGCAGTCATACTTCAACGCTGCTCATGTGCCGATAAACTAAAGTCGGATGGGTACAAGGTAAGAATACGGTCTCGTTGGAGCCTGCGATGGATGGCTTGGGGCTTCAAGTTGGTGAGAACGAAGCCTTGGATGTTTCTTGTTTCAACCGCCAAGAGAAGATACCCGTTCTTTGGCCTAACCGTGAAACAGAGACCGGACGACCTCCTGAAATGGAAGCGCTCCCAGTCGACACGTTTGGAAGCAAAACAATGACGAGCAGGGTCCCCAGGTCCCTAGGCTGCATCTGCCAAAAAATGTCCGCTTGGTGTGTATCTCCTGGTTCTATGTACAGGAATATCACACACGGTGGGCAAATAATAACGCGAGGCGCTCCATCACAACTTCTCAGTCACCTTCCATGCTCTATGGTCTGTGTTCGCTCAACTACATCGTTGGTACTAGAGATCGAGAACCGTGTTCGAAAACGTTGTGCTGAGCAAACTTAGGTTTTGAACCTAAATGCGTTTACCTGGCACAATCAAAAACCTTGTACTTGCGTTCTCACCGATTTGCTTGGAGACGAGTGACGCTTCCGGTTCTGATTGGCGTTTTCATCACTGCTGGTGTCACCGCTCCTGTCATTGCTGCTGCTGCTGCTGCTGCTGTCACTGCTGCTGCTGCTGCTGCTGCTGTCACTACTGCTGCTGCTGCTGCTGCTGCTGCTGCTGCTGTCACTTTCGGAGGAAGACGAGACTGACGGAGATCGTCTTCGGCGTGGCCTCCGCTTGGCGCTTTTCTTTTGTGATGTTTTCGCAGGCCGGGCGTCTTTGCGGCCACTCTCCCTCCGTCGGCTCTTGCTTTGGATTTTCTTGGAGACAACAGCTACCAGGGCGGGCTTCGGGTCTTTCTTTTTCGGAGGAGAAGGAGACCTGTTCCATACTCCTCGGGGCGCTCTTGCATCCGCCCGAAGCTTCAGGCGGTGCTCCACCCACGATTCGTCCCTGGGGGCACCGTTGTTGCCTTGCGCTCTTCCCCCTCCTCCACCGCCCCAGCCTCGACCACCGCCGCTCGGGCGGCCAGTGTCGGCTGCATGGAGTTAAAAACGTCAGCGTGAGCGCTATTATGGGAGCCTGGTGCATCAATCGAATGCTTGTCTGAGTCTTTTTTCGAACAACGTTTACGACATACAACTAGATGTTCCGGGCTATAGGTGCATGCGACATCCGATACGCTTTGTGTGGTTTGCCACCAGCGCCAGGTTGGGGAAGGCACGAACAAGCGAGGAGCGTGTAGCACCACTCTTCGGCGAGCATACTGTACATGGCACGGAACATTTTCTTCTGTACAGAAGCGTGAAGTAGCACAAGCAGCGGCAGGCGCTCGCACAACCAATGGGTCTGTGGGTGGAGGACAGCATACAAAGTGGAAACACATGTGAACGAGCCGGGGCGCAAGACCCTCAAAGCAGAAACAGATACTTTGAAGTATATTGAAGTACTTGGTAAAAGAGATATTGCCACACCTGGTCCATAGACGCCGCCATTGCTACGGTCTATTCTATGAGTGTTGCTGTCGTGCACAGTGTCCGTTTCAACAGGGTTTCCCCATCGCGAAGGTCTCCTTTCATCCGGTGGACGAGCTCGGCTTGACCGCTCCGAGCTTACACTACGCCGATAATACGCATCGCTTCCTCCGCGCCTTCCCCGCTCCCTGCTTCCTTCAACGCGGCGCGACCTTCCTCTGTCTCCCCCCTGCTCTCGACGAGTACCCCTCTCTCCAGATCGCTCGCGGTCGCGGCCGTCCCTTCCGCTGCTGGGCCTGTTTCGGTCGTCTCGTCCAAAGTAGTCAGGGCCTGTTCGGAGCACAACCGAGAAAACAAGCCCGAGGTACCTCTTTGAGATGAAGGAATCCACGTCCGTCTGGCCGTGACAGCCTTAGCATTCGTCGTTCGCCAGCCGTCAAGCCAACTGCTGCGTGTGATGTGTCAAAACTAGGTTTGACGCTTTCACTGGTGTAGCTGGCGCCAGAAGCACAACACTTACACGTCAAGAAAATCCTGTGTAACATCCTGGGATCATCAGCTTGATTGTGTGCTCCCGTACCTCAAAGAATGCCGAGGGTGTTGCTTTTTGTTTTTTGTTTCGTTTTTTCCGCCAATATTGTGTGGCCGCCCTGTGGGCACTCAGGAAACCCAACGTACATATTCCACCAACATTGTTGCTGCACATGCTGCCGTTGTTGTTATTCGTGTATTTCAAAACCTTCCCACCAACTAAAAAGTTTTCTATCGGCTCCCCTGCAGTCCTCCGAAAATCAGACGAGTTGCACTGCTGTTGTCGCAGAGATAAAGCGATCAGCGACGCCAACACGCCGTATGGCGCACCAAGACTCTGAGCACCAAGCGACACGTTTTGCTCTTTCCGGTCGAAAATCACCCCGGGGTTGAGCCTTGCCTTGTAACGAAAGCATAAGATAACCGTGTTACGTTCCGAAACAACCCATGACCACACAAAGAAGGCAAAAGCTAACGAAAACAAACGGAATATCGGATGCTCTCTAGATGGAGTTGAGGCCCGACCTGGTGGGCTCAAGCGCGAGAGGTCGCGATAAATGAGCTTTTTATTGCGCATATCTAGCTCGCTTTGCGCTACCAGTTGACCAACGAAATTTGAGCGTTCACGAACTGCTTTCTAGGTTTCAAGCAGCGGGCTCCCTCAACAGGGGAGCCGCGGAAGAGATTGGACGACTGGCTCCAGTCTCCGGATTCAAAGTACAATCGCAAACGACAGCAGAAATTGCGAGGCATTCCTGGCGGTGTTTGTTTCTTTCAGATAAGCATCAAAGACACCAACCTGCTGACCAACGAATACAAGTTGCATAAATGCAGTCTAATAGCGGGACAAACAAATAGAGCATGCTCTCTGAGTCAGCGGTCAGCAGGTTCCTCCAACAGGGAGGCCACGAAGAAGATTGGACCACAAAGATCCAATCGCTCGATTCAGATGCCATATACATTGTATGATACTCGCAAACGGCAAAGAACGCCATAGGCAGCAGTTTGCTGGTGCGTGACCGCGCTACCAGGCTGGCCAAGGGTACATGTTTCAGTCCTCGTCTGTCCGAGGGATGCACCAACAGAGAAAATAACCAAGGCGCACGGCCTTCTCGGCCCGCTACAGAGCACAACCGTGTGCGTGCACCAACAGAGAAAATAACCAAGGCACACGGCCTTCTCGGCCCGCTACAGAGCACAACCGTGTGCTGTTCACCCAAACTTGCACCCCCCGGTTGGGTTTTTGTCGCGTGGCAACGACGGTGTAAAACAAGCCGCCCCACCCGGTGTTTGCCATCGGGGTTGGGTTTTCGTCGCTTGGCAGCGACGTTGTAAAACAAGCCGATCACTTCGTGAGCTCGGCAACCAGGTTACCGCTTTTTTTTTGCCTTTGGTTTTTTTCTTTGCGGTAACCATGAATGGTGGTCGAGCAGATTATGTTATGTGGGGTCCATAATCCTCACTCCGCGCAAAGAGGGTTATCGCACCACGTTGTGGTGAATTGGTCAAGCACCCTTGAGCAGCTACACAGTGTTTACAAGTGTCTCTGGAAGTGAAAGCACCAGAAAATAAATCAAGTCATACGCAGGTGTCATCCGTACGCAAGGAAGTAAGCACAAGATGCTGAACACCCTCAGCAGGATGCAGCGTACCCTTCATGCGACTCGCCGAGTACCTCACGACGCTTCGCGCTTGGTGATGTGAGAGCCTGGTCCGGTGAGAACCCGGCGTGCTCTGCCCCGGCTTTGTAGGGATGCGAGGTCAATGGTCTAACGACCACGGCATGCACGACTACGAGTCC
Source organism: Ectocarpus siliculosus (assembly GCA_000310025.1). Classification (NCBI taxonomy): domain Eukaryota; class Phaeophyceae; order Ectocarpales; family Ectocarpaceae; genus Ectocarpus; species Ectocarpus siliculosus. The sequence continues at coordinate 1,285,487 of FN649736.1, forward strand.
CCCCCCCCCCCCCCCCCCCATTACCTTTTCGGCCTGGAAGCATGGTTTTGTTGATTTAGCCCCGGGGTAGATCGTTTTCGACAAGAATAAACAAGATCCCCCCGGGTATTTCAATTTCCCCCCGGGGTACCTGTTTCCTCACGAGTTCTCCCCAAGGGGGATGCATTTCTCTTATTTTCTGAGTCGATTTTGTTGCATCGCGGAGCACAAAAAGCATGATATGGGACGGAAAATTCACTTGCAGGTGTGGGCTTCGAGCGAGATTTAGGTGTACCGTTTGTCACTTGGCCCTCGC
>FN649736.1:1285881-1316159 GCA_000310025.1 Ectocarpus siliculosus
CCCCCCCGGGGGGGGGGGGGTCCCTTTTTGGGCTCCCGGGGGTCCCCCCCACCCTTTCCCCTTTTGGTAATGAAAACCCCTTTCCGGGGAAAACCCCGGGGTTTTCCCCCCCCTTTTTGGGGGGGGGGGGGTAAAAGTTTTAAAGGCCCCGGGCTGCCGGGTTTGGGGCCCCCCCCCCCCCCCCCCCCCCCCGTTGGTCCGGTGAGAACCCGGCGTGCTCCGTCCCGGCTTTGTAGGGATGCGAGGTCAATGGTCTAACGACTCCGGCATGCACGACTAGGAGTCCCCCCCCCCCCCCCCTCCCGGGACGTTTCTCCAGGGATTACGATTTTCATGTTCCAAAATGGTAAAGCGCTCAGACGCACCGGCTGCCTCTCTCGCTCACTACTGAGAACTGAGAACCCTGCTGAAAAATACAGATAGTGACATGCCGACACCGGAAGCAACAAGGTGGAGGCGCACAAGGCACAGGTTTGACCAGAGATTGATGTTGAATTTTTATGTTTGTGTTTTTTAGGTTCGTGTGTGACCAGTAGTCACCACGGGTTTTTGAGTACATAAACGGCACAAGTGCCTGTGAGCTGTGAGCGCTGATTTTGAAGAGAAGACCAAAAACAAAAATCGACGTTTACAGCAATCTCTGCTCGCTGTTGTCGTCGCTGCACCATGACAATGCTGCTGCAGATTTTCGTGTCCTGGCGTTATTACGACCTACTACTGCTGAATTTCGATTTGTGTAGTATGCCATCTCGAGGCGAAAGCAGTCTAATGAGGTACGAGGCTGCAATACTTCTGCAAGAGAAGAGGTACCACCGCACCTCTATCGCTTGATCGACGGGATTTTCGTCTGGGGGAACGGGAGCGATGCCTCTCCACACTTGGCTCCCTGCCCATGTTGCTTGCTGCAGCGCGTTGCGTGTAGTAAGGTACTTCTCCCTCTACCGCTCTGCTGCAGCTCGTCCTGTCCAGCACACTCAGAGCACAGAGCAATCTCCACTCCCCATACTATGCTGCTGGGATCTGGGATCAAGGGATCATTGGGATCATCGATAGGTGGGTCCGCTGCTGGGATCCAGGACCCGAACTCTCCCCTCCCGGGGTCTCTTCTACTCCCTCCATCCCGGACCCCCCCCGGGGCCCCGCGTCCCTCCTGAAACATCCAGAACTCACGTGCGTTGCATGATCTTACATGCGTGTAGCGTTCCCCGCACACACACGTGACACATTTCTCCTTCCTTAACTAACCGTCACAATGAAGTCTGTAGCCGTAACCGCCTTCCTCGCCCTCGCTGCGACGACCCATGGGTTTGTCGTGTCCCCTGCATCTACATGCGCGGCGAGACCGTCCGCGGCGGTGACGGCTCAAGCGACATCACCCTTCATGTCGCGTCGTGTGGATTCTGCACCCACGGCGTCGTCCGGAGCACTCAAGATGTCCGACTCCATGAACGATGCTCAACAACCAACACTCGAACAGGTGGTTTGGGATGTCGTGGAGCAGAAGAGCTCCCTCCGAATTGTCGGGGTGTCCTCTGACCCGCAGGCTGTATATAAGAGATCATATGTGTTTGTTTGTGCGTACGTTGTATGATGCAAGTGTTAGCAGAGCTCGTTGTTTTTTTCTGAAGTAATCCTCCACTTGCATGTTGTCTAAGCACACGAACTTGTCTGCTCTCTGCTTTTCGTCCGCCGCGCGGTGGCCCACGGTTTTCTCTTCCTTCATAGTGGCTGACGTTCGCAGAGCCCAAACTCCAGTCGACCCTGATCGCTATGTTCGCGGCGTGCAAGGAGATCGCCTACAAAATCCGTACCGCGTCGTGTGACAAGATGGCGTGTTTTAACGAATTTGGCGATGAGCAGCTGGCGATCGACGTACTTGCCAACAACGTTATCTTCGAGAACCTGAAGGCGAGCGGATGCTGCGCAACAGCCTCCTCCGAGGAGACCCCCGTCGAGGACCCCATGGGTGGCGAGGTCAGTTAGCTGGAGGTGTTGCGATTGCTGCGCATCTGTTGTGTCAGGAGACAAGCTGGTTGAACATGCTCTGCTCTCCGAAATGAGGATTATCGTCTGTGCTGTACCATGGTACAGCAGTAGTAGTACTGCTGTGGTATAGTGTCATCTCCCAACAGCAACCTGCAGCTGAGAATCGTCCACGAATGTAGTCAAATGCGCTTGTTTCTGGACACAATTGCATTCTTGGTTGGATGTAAACAAATGACGAGACTGCTATGAGGACAGGATCAATCGAACGTATTCATACCAAACATGGTGAGACACCTACAGGTAATAGCAACAGACTCGAGAGTCAACCAAAAGCACCCCACATCGGAAAAACTTGGATCGCTTACGGGCATTCCACGCAGTCGTAACGGCTCGGGTGAGCTATGCGTACTCACACTTGTAAACCGCCACAACCCCGGGGCTGTCCAGCTGTCAAGACTTTTGTTTAGTATCAGTGGTCGACCTATGCTTTGGTGGATGTGGTCTTAAATGAAGTAGGTACTCGCAAATAGGGTTGAGCGCCTCTTGTACTTAAAAAAAAACAAAAAAACGGAAAATACATCTGTGGAATGATCTCTAATATTTGTCGTTCCTTCATATCTGTGGATAAGAGATGGATTCGTTTATGTTTCTTATCAAACAGGTAGTATCAGAATATGAAAATAGACGCAAATATTCGCGGAAGACTACGTATCTGGTACGATGTGCGGTAGATACCCTTTCGAGACAATTCTCCACAGGGAGGACGATGGAATTTGCTGGACGTGAGGTTTGAAAGTGACACCTGCTGGGGAACCTGTAGTGGGGTGATGGAAAGGGGATCAGGGGGTTCCCACCTCGTCGAACGCAACCAACTTGACAACTTGATGTCGTTGTTTGGTGCGGTTTGTTGGCTTTCAGGGATACTCGGTGGCGTTCGACCCGCTCGATGGATCATCCATCATCGACACTAACTTCGCCGTGGGTACCATCTTCGGCGTGTGGCCGGGCAGCCGGCTGGTGGGCGTGAGTGGACGGGAGCTTGCAGCAGCCGGGATGGCTGTGTACGGCCCCCGAACCACCATGACAGTCGCTGGTACGGACGTTTTGCGATTTTGTTTTGCTGCATACCTAGTGTATGGTTGGCCGAGTCAACACGAACGAGCAGCTGCTCGCAATTATCTTGTAGGAATGTGCAGAATGAGAAGGTTGCCACGTTTCTTTGGTACTCGATTGTACTGTAATACGATGTGGAAGTATCTCCCACACGTCGAACGTAACATTTCGGAAGGCTTTCGCTCACTCTGAAAAAACATTCTGGTTTCTTTTGGGCGGACCTCTCTTCCTTATCAACAACAGTGGACGGCATGGACGGCTCCCACGAGTTTCTCCTAATCGACGACTTCTCTGGGCGCCACGGCCAGTGGGTGAAGACGAACAGCTTCACCACCATCGACGATGGCAAGCTGTTCGCCCCAGGCAACCTCCGGGGCACGCAGGTGAGTCATGGTCTTCGTCGAATCCAGACCGTGGTCGCAGTCCTCCTTGTTGAATTCGAGCGTGCCAAGGTTGTCTGTGTTTGTCGCAACCGTTCGGTAGTGAGCGGCACTTGTGGTATTAATAGCTTCGCCCGCCGTCGGGATGGTGTTTGGTCGCAATGTAAAAATCCGCGTTTCGTCTTGTAGATCTTCCGCGATCCCACCTAGTACTCGCACGTAGTATTTGCACTCAAAATGACCATGGGCGTACGCCTCGTACAAGAAACAGAGCATATCATGACCATTAATTACCAACTTTTATTTACTTACACGCAGGACAACGAGGGATACAACGAGCTCTTCAACTTTTACCTGGACAACAAGTACCAGCTGCGGTACACTGGGGGCATGGTGCCGGATGTAAACCAGGTACAGCATGCGAATTTTGTTTGTTGCCCTGCTCGTCGCGTGGTGTGGCTGAAGATTATTAGTGACCGGCTGGCTACGGCGAAGGAAAAGAAATAGTTGGCATTGGATTCATGGACTCAAATACTGCGACAAGCATCTGTGTCATAGATGTGTAGATGTCTGAGGCGCGTTCACCCTCATATCAAGCTAAGATTTGCGATCGAACGCTCCGTGCTATTCCATTCCTGCAGATCATGGTGAAGGGCAAAGGGATCTTCGTCAACCCTGCGTCTGCGGCTGCTCCCGCGAAGCTCAGGGTCCTGTACGAAGTTGGCCCGATCGCGTACCTGATCGAGAAGGCAGGCGGCAAGTCGTCCGATGGCGAGAACTCTGCTCTGGACATCCAGATCCCCAACACGGAGGTGAGAGAATGGAATCTTGCCATAATGTGACGACTCTTTCTTATGGTGAATCCACCATTCATGTGGTTTCGTTGTTTTTCGCTAACCATGTCAACAGTTGCGCAGCTGTTAGACGGCGCATGCATGTGCGGAGCGCTTGCGTACGTGGCGCGGCATGATTTCTGTTCTTAGGCTTGCAACAACCTCCTTGGAGTGCTTGCATTAAGCCCAGCTGGCGGGTTACAGCATGTGTGTTTGTGACTATGGGACCAACTTGTGTGGAGAGAGGTGTAAACACGATTCTAATTGGGTGAAGGGCTCGCCCCCCGTCTCTAACGGCAGCCTCAGCTGTGTTGATCATTGTGCCATGAGTTGCGGGAGGCGAAGAATGAAACCCATATTTTTCGTTGTGCGGCCGAGTAAGAGCATGCAGCTTTTTGGACATGTCTATCGACAACTACTCGGGTGCGCCGGCAAGATCTTGGCCGATTGATGTCCTGCACGGTATAAAGAGTAGAGTAAACCTGCTTCAGGGTCGACACGTTTGGCCGGCTGTATCACACGAGTTTGACGACTTCACCTGCGTTGCTGCCGGTCTCCTTGTTCTTGTTTATTGTACAGGTTCGCTCACAGGTGGCGTACGGCTCTGTGGGAGAGGTGGACCGGTTTGAGAAGTTGGTCGGCGTGAAGGCGATGGTGGCTGACGCGTAGGGAGGCAGTCATTTTTAACAGTAGAGTCATTTGGCATACGTTTGCGGGGGGGTGGGGGGTACACCGACCAGCGTGTTGCCATTTTGCATAAAGGCAGTTTACGGAGCAATTTGCTGCCCAGATGAACGTTCCCGATACGTCTAGCGGCAGATCTAGAAGTGCGAGAACGGGGGAAGACCTCTTGGTGTTTAGCGGTGCTCCTCCAAATCAAGACGCGGTCATGGAACAGTGTACGCTTGTTTCGTGTGCCACGCTGGTCGTTGTGGACTTGGTCCTAGTCTAGTGTTTGTTGAGGTTAAGGTTTTATGATTTGTTTGAAGTCATTTTTGGAGTCAAAAAGAACATGTAACCATGACCGTACTTGATTTTGTTCCCTCGACAAAAATTTTTGAGGTCAGGTGACTAGTTTGCCTCTCCTTTGATGAACGGAGAGGGCCGTGGTGAACTGCTGCATGTTAAATAGACGGTCAATGACCCACCTTCTGACTTTCTGCGATTCTGGGCGTGAAAACCGAATAATGTCTTCGGAACCCTCTCGTAACACTCGGTAGTTGTTTTTCGGGAACACTGAGCATATCGGCGTGAACCAAGTTGTCTTCCTGCGCACAACTCCCACGTAAACACTTCTCGATCGGCGGTGTCACGCAGACCACGTTTCGCTCTCTTTGCTCCGTGGCGCACCCTTTTAGCCGTAAAATATAGATCTCGAGGCGGTTTGTGCAGCACTCAACTCTGGATGTCACGAAGACCTCCATACAGGTTCTTCACGAAAAAATCATAAGTCTCACGATCTTCATGCCAACACCTGAAAGGACCTGGGCTTCGGACAAAAATCAATCGTCACGAAGCATCACTTCCAGCTGCAGAGCTCACGAAGTCACTTCGAAAATGTGCACCCCTGTCGGCGTTTCTCTTGGAGCACACACCCATCTCTCAACAGACCGGAGACGACAGGAAAACACAAAACCGTCAAGCCCGCCCAGCTGAAGTAACGAAAGTTTCCTGAATATTACTTGGTTGTATGAGTTATTTTCACCTTGTGCAATCGAAACTCCACAACATGGGTGCAGCCAGTCACACATGTAGGTGGTGGAATGCACTACACGTAAGGTCGTGGGCAGCAACAGTAGTGGACACGAACTATCGCTCACCACCCTCCATTCTGCACGAGTACACGGCAGGCTAGCACCAGTCAACGACGTGAGACAGGTGAGTTGTTGTATTTCTGCAAGCTTTGTGCGAAGCCAGAACCGCATAAACTTAAAACGAAGTCATCCAAATACAAATCCCTCCCTTGCCACGAAATTGCCGCAATGTAATGCACAGCAAATGAACGACGAGAAATTTTGGCACTATTACAGCAGTGTGGTGTACAGTACACACGAATATCATTATCACCCACAGACACCATGCAAAGACGGCAGGCCAACAACAGTCAACAACGTGAGTTATTAATTGCATACCTAAAGCTTCCACGAGAATTTTGGAATGCACAAGCGTGTGGTGGACAGTGTAAATACTACCAAGTAGCACGTACCCACCCACATCATGCACGAAAACACAGCAGGCCAGCAAAAGTCAACGACGTGAGTTGTTACATGCCTGTACGCTCAGCGTAGATGAATTCGGGACCGCATAAACCTCCAAACAAAGTCATGCCGATACACACACACCCTCCCCCCACGACATTTGCCGTGTGGGTCACGCACAGCAATTTTGGGATGCACTTGTAAGAGTGGTGGGAAGAGTGGTAAAACCAAGTATCACCGATCACCCCACAACAATATGCATGAGAACACCGCAGGCCAACAACAGTCAACGACGTACCAGATCTTGAAATGCAAAAGCCTAAGGTTAGCGTAGATGCAGCCGGAACCGCAAAATCTTCAAATAAAGTCATGCCGATACACCCACACCCTTGCCACGTCCTTTGCCGAGTGTTACTGAACAGCAAATTGATGACAATTTGGGATACACCCATAGAGTTGGTGAACAGAGAGGTCGACACCACGTATCACCATCACCCGACAACATTATGCATGAAAACGCGGCTGCCAGCAGCAGTCACCGGCGATCGAGGTACTTAAATGCAAAAGTCCAAGCTTGGCGTAGATGAAGTCGGAACCGCAGAAAGCTTCAAACAAAGTCACGCCGATACAAATCCTCACTCCTGCCACGACATTTGGCAAGAGAAAGAAACCACACGACAAATACATTTCAAACACAGCACACGCGCGAAAAAACAGAAGTTTTGTACACAGAACGCTGTTTTGCTCGATAATATCGAGCACGCACGCTAGACACTACCTGCGAAACGGGGTTACCAAAAAGTGGGTAAAGCACAACAATGCGGTTACAGATCCAACATGTAAACTCAACCTTGTCACGTTCGCTGTGTCGTAAAACAAGCCCACAGCTCGGAGACGAACGAATCGCCTAAATACATTCGCGGCCAGGGGCCTCAATCTGCTCCGCAGTTGAGCTTCCGCCAAAGGCAGCTGTCCTAAATTACGCATTTCCGATTAGACACATCGTTTCGGGTCCTGCCAGTACTAATAACCGGGAACAGCGTTAGGGTGCTTCATGTTCATCCTCCAATTGTGGTCATCGGCCGGTTCTTGGCGTTAGCAATACCATACATGTCCCCATGACCTCCAAGGGCAGCGCGTTTGCCCAACACTGCCGCCCGTACCAGAACCGATATCTCTGCATCCGACAGTCCTCCTCTAAGCGCGTCCCGGAGGCTGAGGCTTTCGTCTCCGAACAGGCAGACTTTCAAATTCCCATCCGATGTGATGCGGAGGCGATTGCAAGTACCACAGAAGTGCTCGCTCATCGACGTGATGAACCCGACCCTTGAACGGAACGAAAAGCGGTACATACAAGGTTCATGTGATGTTTTATGTTTGCTGCGCACGGGTTTTCAAAATATCCTTGGCGGCGAAAGCAACACGCAATCATTGCGTCACCTCGACACGCGCAAGTCACCATCGCTCATTTCAACCCAAGAGATATGCATACACACGGGTAGAAATGACGGGAAGTATTAGTTTCGACTGTCCTGTGCATCAAGCGCCAAGCGCCTTGGGTGTTTCTCTCGCAGAACCCATTGGTTGCGTCTATCTCGGACCCAAACGAACCCGAAATGATGTGCCGTAGTGCAAATGCCGTTGGGGAACCGCACTGTACTTGTATGTACATTCGTGTCATGTGCGGCTCCACCTCTTTCTACACCGAGTGCTTAGTCTGTTGCACTGCTGTGCGGAGAAACGAACGAGACGCAACTTCGATTTCGTTCCGTGCCTTGGAACCGGCGGTTCGCAGAGCCAATAGCACAAAAATTCTAAAGGGGGCAGGTGGTGGATGGACTACATGAGCGGCAAAAACGAAATCAAAATACCAATGTTTACCTGCCCCGGTATCCAGGAACTCGGTGCCACTTGGTGGTGTCATTGGCAGAGTCGACAGTTCTTTCGAGATCGGGATAGCGCTCCCGAATCACGTCCAGCATTGACTGCAAAACACGTCGGGCACCATGCGGAAGAAGGCGGGAGGAAGTCATGAGGCCCAAGATTGCCTGGCATGCGCCATCCACTTGTGCTGATACCGAAAACTGTTGAAATGTTACACTGCTGTGCGCAGCCGGAGTTGGCTTTGCCAGTAAAACCAATCGTAACGCAATACCAGGCCAATAAACGACAAACCTCCATAGGTTTACCGTCTTATTGAGCGCAGTTAGACCACTCCACCTGTAAAACATAGAATATAGCAGACGGAGAAAGGACAGCACAGCTGCAGTGTACAGCATTGGGCACATCACTTGCTCCAGCAGAGGGACGGTCATGGCCGTCGTGAAACACACTCTAATTTACACATTTCCATGCGGTCTTTGCTTGGCCAGGAAACAGAAACTCACACCGAGGAAGCACCGGGCATGGACCGAGGCAGGCGTACACCAAAACGAAACAACGGAAAATGAATTCAGGGAGGAGACTTGTTGGAAACAGTATTGTTCACGACATATCCAAAGTGTACCGAAACAAAACCAAACCAGACATCTGGCGCCGGCTGTGCAAGGCAGCGGTTACATGATTCGCGCTGGGATACTGAAGGTTGCCGTCTATGGTTACTGTGGGAAGTTCAGCGTTGTGGGAGACCGTGCAGCGCTCGACAGCAGCAGACACATCTCAAGGGTAAAACGAAGCTGTCTAGTTGGCGTGGGACCCGCTGGCCATGAAGATGAGCAACCTGGCGGTACACATGTGTAGCAGCTATAACGCTGATGAGTTTTCGTCATGCCTGGTAGGAGAAGAACTTGGCGTCCTTCCACCGGTTGTCGTCGAAAGGCATCCATTCGATAAATCGAACGTCAATCTCCTGATCGCGCGTGAACTCTAAGAAGTCCGCCAGTTCGTCCGTGTTGACACCGTTCATCACGACGCAGTTGATCTTCAGCCTGCCATCATTGCATCAGCGTCACGAAAGTCGTGCAACAAGTCAACCAACAGGGAGGGGGTCTACTCCAACGAGGCTCGATACGATTCGATGAAGCGGTGCAAGTGGCCACGCACAAGCGCATCCCTACAGACGCTTGGACATCAACAGTGCACGCGTACTAATCAAACTCTCACCTTCCCCCGTACCCATGAGCTAGCGCTGCATCCAACGACGCCAACACTGTGTCGAGGCCCTTTCTACGAGTGATGGCAGCAAAGCGGTCTGGCTGCAGCGTGTCCAGGCTCACCTGACGCATCCAAAACAAAGCAAACAGAGACGCGGACGTTGGGCTTCACTGACGAGATGACCGGAAAACAAGTTGTAATGCTGCCGATGTTCAATGCAACACACGAAGCGGTGATTCGCAAGAGGGCAAAGCACCGTCAGTGCAGCACTAGGTCAAACATGAAAACACTCACGTTGATGTGGGTGAGGCCTGCCTCACGTAGAGCAGGAATCTTCCGCTTGAGATTGATCCCGTTTGTAGTCACCCCGACGTTGCGCACGCCTTCCAATGAGCTCAGCGCCCGTACAATGTCAGGCAGGTCTTTCCGTACCAACGGCTGTTAAGAAACCGGCCGATATTTTTTAACGCGGCGATCGAAGACGAACGTCAACACGCGCTCATAAATCATGCAAACACGCCACTTTCAACTTGTATAGCGAAGCGGCGCTATTGCACGCCAGCCAGGACAGCAATGCCAGGCTGTGAAGCAAACCGTGTGTGCTGGTGCACCGGCTCGAAAACCAAAAAGGAATTCTCGGTACACGCGTCTGATACCGGAGCACTTTCCACGTCAAAATGGTCAAACAAAGCACAGGTTGTGCGGTACAGGACATGCGAGTTGAGCTCACGGCAGTGCGGCGCGTGGTCGATAGTACTGCGCATTCTAGGGCGCAACCCACCTCGCCACCGGTAAGTCGGATCTTGTCAACCCCCGCATCGACAAACATGCTCGCCAACCTCAGTATCTCCTGCTGGTTAATCATTTTTGATTGGGGCTGCAAGTCGACCCCATCTTCAGGCATGCAGTACACGCATCTCAAGTTGCACCTGCGAGGAAGTGTAAACACGATAAGGAAATAAAATGACACGATAAGGAATTACATATTTGAACCTTCAAGGTATAACTTGTAACTGTCCACAGACGAGAGCAACCGTCACACACCAACCGAAAGATACCTCGAGCAGTCCCCAAGAGAAGCCACACTAAGGAAACGTGGGGCGACCGTGGTGACTATTGTAAGGTATCTCGTACCATTCCAGTCCCCTGCACTAAAACGTGAACAGCACGTCCCTCGTCGTGAGGAATCGCTGGGGTCATTATCTAATGGATGTTCGTGAATAAACCACCGCTTCCCCAGGGTGGAAGGTTAACATGCTGTTCGCAACAAAACAAAGTTCCGCTTACCTCTCCGTGAGAGATATGCGGAGATAGTTGTGATGGCGACCATGCGTGTCTGACAGCATGCTGTGTTCGTGGCCAGGAGGTGGTCGGACGGCGCCTTCGGTGCGCCTGGCGAGCATAGTCTCCGCCTCGCGGGCGACGCGCTCCGCGTCGGCGAGTTGCGCAGCTAGTTGGCGCATTGATTCCACGGAGAGCGCTGGTAGGTCGACTGTGCAGCATGCAACGAGCAGAGTGATTGTAGGGCATGGGTGAGGGCCAAACTCAAAGCAAGGTTCTTCAACAACCGATGATGGTGAAGATGTGAAGATGTTTATACGCTCCAACTACAAACACATGCACCATTGCTCGCCACTTTAATGGTGGTGGAGGATACACTGCTGTAGCGACTACAATAATCATAAAAAAAACTTACTGCAACGAAACAACAGCAACATCGGGAGGATGTCCTTTTCGTGTCAGAGACGATAGTTGGAATGGGCGCCTGCCGGCATTGGTGATGCCTCATTGTGTGGGTTTTGTTTGCCATCCCGCTATAGTTTGGTCGCCAACGCATGGTATATCATATGCCAGGAATTGCCCCGCCTCGAATCGTCTGAAGCCCTGAAGTCGGCCCCCTCTTCGCTCACCCCCAAAGCGAGCGAGACAGGAGCGGTGAGAAACAAGGAGAGATATGACACGGAAATCTATGCTAGGCACGCACAGCTAACAGACAGCCAGGATGGCAGCAGAAGAAAAAGGATTGCATGTACTATGTGTATTCTGCAACATTGTCGAATACGAACGCCCAAAGCCGCCATTGCTCACCGAATGGATCGTACCTTTTCGGTGATCCGTGAAAACTTTCCAAGGTTTCCCCTCCCGGAGCGGGGCGGGGGTCTATGCGTCTGGAATTTTCGTTGGCGCATACTCTTTTGACAATAAAAATGAACCGTAGATTTGCCTCCCTAGCTCTTGTCTTCGAAAACGTGAGCAGTTCTTTTGTTGTATTCACAACAGAATCTGATTCCCTGTAAGGCCTTTAGGGCAACTCTTATGGAAGGTCTGCATTTTGTCTGAAAACCACAGAATCATGTGGAAATATCCAGCTCAAATAGGACGAAAACAACAGAGAGCAGCTGCGATTTTTGAGATAACCCTTGTGGTCGGAAGAGGAAAAACACTGGCTTTGACTCGACGCACCACCAACAAACTGACGGTTGGTTCCTTTCGAACCACCACACACAACAGACGTCAACAGCGGCACAGTGGCTTACGCCGTACAATCGGGCGGGATGCACACACACACATACCTGCTCTAGTAGCACCATATCATCATATTGTAAATGCAGCAGTAGCGATGCAATGACCTACTGCTACTGCTGTGCCCTTTTTTGCCTTTGAGAAAGGGTGTCACATGTTGTCGATTGGTGGATAATCGGTGTATTCAAGATCAGCAGAGGGTCGACACACACGTCCAACATCTGACATGTATCCTCACACGGGTGCATGGGTGCAGTTGGTGCCGCGGGCGCGCCACAACGCCTGCACAACGACCTCAAACCCAAATCCCCGCCAAAAATTCCCGCTGGGATTTGGGCCTCCAAATCGCAGGGGGCAAGGCGATTCCGGGGTATCTGCGATTTGAAATCCCCGTTTTTCGGCAAATAACAGTACCATAAGGAGTGGTATGTCTTGTCAGCCTGACTACAAACCCAAATCTCATGAACTGCAGACCTTCCATAAGAATTGGTCTTAAGAACCTTTTTGGACGCACCAGCCGGGGTCACTGAAGAGCTAATTTTTCTTTGTCTCCCTCGTCCTTGTGCGGTGCTTGCCTTCTGTCTTCAAAGGGTTGAGCCGTCCCTTTTGCTCGTTGATCGTGAAATTGACCTTTGACAAAGCACGAATACCGCAATCCCGTGAGAACACGCCCAGCATAGCGCCTACAAGTTTTCCGTGAACAAAATGCGCTGGCGCGTTCTCGCAGTTACGGGAGCGATCGTCGCACAAACCAAAACGCCCCGGGGGCGGAAAGCTCCACCCAGAGGTGTACTTTCTTTTTTCCGGTCGAGGCACGCCCTGGATACGCACACAAGGTTACACCGGGACTGGGGGTGGCATCTGTGTTGTCCAGAGAGACGCGGCTGGAACTGTAGCCTGTTTCGTAGTCGACCTCTTCACTTTTTTGTTTTCGGTGCTGCTTAATTGTGGCCTTCGTCTGAGTTACTGCTGTCTGACCAAGTTTCAAAGAAAGCGGTGCACGTACACAGTTGGCAAGAGCGTCTCGTGATGGTTGGCAACTCTTGCGGCGCCTTTCGACATGTACAGGCGTTGCGCACCCCAGCAGACTCGTGACAACGACTCTCGTGTGTTTGTCGGCAGGAGTATCGTCCGTGGTGGTGCTCCATAATAATATTAAGTCATTGATAGGACGGTTTCGATTTGATAAACATCATACGGAAACAATAACACCAACATTGCTGGGAAATGAATGGCTTTGTCATAGCACGCGCCGGGGGGTGCCTAAACTCATTTTGAAAAGAGAGTTATTGTAGCTCACGTGACTGCGCCGAGATCCAAATTCACGCCCCCGCACATCGAATAAACGCCAACGCCCGTCCGAAGAAAAAGAGAAGAGGCAACGAGTATTCTACAGGTAGGTGGTGGATGTTCAACGACGGCGGTGGCAAGTCTGGATAGGAAATGGTTCAACCCGTCATTGAAACTAAAACGAAATTAACCACATGGCTTTGGCCGGGGTAACTCTGGCGGCACGTACACCCCGGCCAAGTAGGGGTGTGCAGACTCTCTCGTTGGATTTTGCCTTGATTGGTCATGCTTTGTTCTATATTGTTGTTGCCGAGCGGGGGCGGTGGGCTCTCTTTCATTGGGTCTGGATGTATACATTTCTTGTTTTCTTTGGCGGGTTCGATCGCCTCCCTGTTTTGTGTCATCTGCTATGGCGTTTGTTTGAAGATTTTTTAGTCCATATTTTTCGCTTGATTCCTAAAAGTGTGCACCCTTTTGGGGTAGATGGCTTGTGACCACGGAAGGCGCCAGCAACAGTTGGATCGGTACGGATGTTCGAAGGCGCTGCGCAGAGACCGAATCGGTTTTTCCAAGTAAGACAACAACAACTGCTGTCCGCCCGCTATACAAGATGATCGCATAACTGGTCTTCTTGAGCCTGAAAAACCATAGGGGAGACAAAATTCAAGACCATGTTTCTTCGCGAGGATATCTTGGACTGATATGATATACTAGTATATGAGAAGGTTGACGAGTGTCTGTTCAGAAAAAAAAATCCAAAGTCAGATCCAACAGTGACTGCAGACTGCAACCTTTCGCATCGCAAAAAGGCCAAACATGTGGTTGAAGGTTCCAGAAAATAGTTCAATGTTCCAGAAAATAGTTGAGTGTTCCCAGTAAATGCTTGGTATGGTCCTTTGCTCTCGTATTCCACTCCCGGGGGCACAAGCAGGCAACTACGGTAGCGGGGGGCCTACAGACTACCAGACACATGTTTTGGTTTCTGGAAAAACTCATCTACACGCACAAAAATCACGGGGGCAATCATCATGCACCCAACCAATTGCTGCAGCATGTATCGGAATCGCTTTGTTCGTGGAGACGCGACGTCAAGGAGAAGCCGACTTCTGTCTTGAGATACGCATACACGTCTAATCGAGATACAACACCAACGCAGCCTTTCATTCCAAAAGACCATCGGCCTCCTGTCCGTCTCCTCGAAATTACACGAGAGCGATGGCAGAAAATTCCATCCAAACCTTGGACATGCGGGGGGGTACGATATACGTGCAGGACCTGGCAAATTGCCACCGAGATCAACCAATCCTCCACATAGTTTCCCACCAACTTTTAAGAGAACTCAACGAAGTATTTACCCGGTCACACATGAACGACCTTGAAGAGAGGTGCAAGCACAGACAGGTTCGCGGTTGCTTTCGCATTAACATATGGCGCCGGATGAAATCGGCCAACTTCCTTGCAGATCACTCCCGCGCTCATTGCTTTGCCCGAGGCTCTTGTTGTGTTTTAGTTTCTCCGTGGGGGAACCCAACATCGACGCTGGTTGCTGCCATAGTTAGGTCTAGGTAGGACCCAACATCGACTCTGGTTAGGTTGCTGTTCTTCGGGTCAAGTGCTAGGCTTGTACCAGGTCGTACGTATGTACATGAATCCTTTGATATTTTGAGTGTTGAGGCTCACTCTCTCAGCGGCCAATTTCTGAAAGGGAGTGGCTCTACTTCGGGATTTTTCAGTACAATACGCCGAAACAAATGTGGGAAGTGATTGTTTCAAATGATTACGTGCCAAATTCGACTTCACGGTCGACGAGGGAAAAGAACGGCGGAATCCTTCGATAAAAACCATGGCAGCAACCAGCGCAGGAGGAATGTGGGAGAAAACATCCTGCGTGGCCTTCTGTGTGACCCAGGCTCGTGCATCAAGAAAATTTACCGCAGGTGCATTACCATCTCATTTCAATAGTTTTGTGACGTCCGAATAATGAGACGACACACACAAACAAGTGTGAGCGTGGCAAGCACCGCGAACGCAAAAAGGCCCGTATGCCTACAGCAGTACATGTACACACACCAGGAGGCGGCGTTGGGATGTCGTCAGCCACCATCGCTGCAAAATCTTGCAATCTTGTGTCCGTGCTCCGAGCACGTGCAGGCCGACACAAGCTATTCGTATTTTCTTCAACATGTGCGATGCATTTCTTATTGGTACGTTAGTGACACGCCCTCGCAAACCAATGCTTGCATATGGAGTCATATATGGAGTAAGTGCACACAGCAGCCATGCACGTGGAATTGAAAACTCGGGAGTTTACTGCTGTGCTGCGGACCACTTCACATGCCCTGAAGATCTACACCGATGTATGCATACAATAGCTTGCCACACTATGCTACAATCCACTAACGTTGCTGCTGTTGTACATGAAATGCAGAGGCTCTCCTCCTCATGACATTGGGCTGAACTTCCACAATATCCAGGTGCGCTCGCTCTTGTGGGTTTTTAGAAGATGATTTTTCCATCCTGTTGCCGTTGCTGCAAGTGGAAGAGTGGACGCTGTCGTCTTAAATTTACAAGTCCAACAAAAAATAGTCAAAGCGACAACGAAGCGACAAGAGTGCATGTTTTCTCTCTGAACGGTTGTAGGATCTATCCGACGGCGAAGGCCTTCGGACTACTACTGATAGGAAGGAAGTGCATAATTTGATCTCCCCAGATGGGAAGGTCTCTGATTCTCGAAAATCTGCGACGCCGAACACCTCCTTCACCGATGCCATTCTTCGTTCCAGGGAAGCGGCAATTGATGCAACAAGAAAACGACACCACGTGTGCGAATTTCTTACAACGTGACCAACAAAGTAAACCACATGTAGGGAAAAGATAGACTTTCACGACGCAAACAAGGGCGAGCCTACCTACTTCCGACCTTCTTGTGGCTTCTAGGCTTCATCGCGAGGAAGGAAACTATGCGTCGTCAGCAGAAAGGAAAGGAGGCGCGTCATACACCTATTGTCATGTTTGGCAATCCTCTTGGGTGGATGCACAAGAGCGTACCAAACTGCAGCTAGTCGATTGCTCTGCCTCCTGTTGTCGGCAAGCCCATATACAACACCTTCCCTACGCAATATGGCGGTATATTCTCCATATTCGCGCCGGATGTGCCAGTCCCGGGGGAGGGAGATTAACCGGGGAAAGGGGAGACAGCGCCAAGAGAGTGAGGAGGAGTTCGCCGCGTACCTTGCTTGGACGATCTCTTCGCCTTTTGGTCTCCATCTCCAGCCGAGAAGGATTCAACGAAATAGGCCAGACCCGGTCCTTCAGGTACCCTTCTTGTTCGCGGCGCAGAGACTCTAGCAGCCCTTACTGCAACGGATGTCGAAGACAGGCTCCTCGCGACCAAGGCCGATATTTTTGGGAGTCGTGACATGATTTCGACGGTGAGTGCGGTGTCGGGCTTCATTCATTACAGATTCGTTTTTTTTTTTTTCTCGGAGAACATCGGTACGGACCCCCCCCCCCCCCCCTCGTGCATTGCCTGGGCATCCCGGTCACCACGTATGTCTGTGTATGATCATACATACTTCATGTACAGCAAGCAGTACAACCACGCTTACAATACAACAGGCGCTAGACACCCGGATGACTGCGCGCTTGTGTGTCGTAGCCCTTACGTTTGCATCGCTCGCGGTCTTATCGCCATGTGCAGCATTCTTGCTAGCGAGTAGAGGGAGAGCACCACCAGGAACTAGATGCAAGCCGGCTCCAAGCCGAAATAGTTGCGCGGCGGCACTACCCGCCACAACGAAGGTGAGTACACATGATTGATGAACACGACTAAATAGTGTAGCAGCAATCGTACATAGTAACGTGTCACAAAAATCCTGCCACGTGATTGTACGATAGCTTACAACAGGATGACCCATTGGGTCTCCGGGTCAAATTGATGTGCTGCTGTGTACAGCCAGCAGGACACGCACACACAACAATAATGAAGGCACACACGCAGCGAGCAGCCAGCAGGAGATCGTTGTGGTATGCGTTTGCGACTAATAAATGTAGTGTTGCTTGTTGGCCCGTTGCCCCACCGGAGCGCCGCACAGGAGAATAGGTTTGATGAAAATATGGCACACCACGAAGTGACCGTTGGGTGCAGTACAGGGAGAATCTGTCGTTTCATTACTGGTAGAATAAAAGTATAGGACGAATCCATTCCTGACCAACGTACAATATGTACAACAACAGCAGTTATCTCGAACGTCTCACTACTGCTGTGTTTGTTCTAAATATGCAAGTATGCACAGAACCCAGCAAATCGGCTACATTCGTACGTACTGACGTACTGACGTACTGACGGAGGAATCTCCAGCACAATGCACTGCCGCCGGCAGAATGAACACTGGTGGAAGACAGAGCCCACCGGGCAGCACGGTGTGGGAAGTGGCAGGAGCACAGCAGTTCAAACAGAGCCAGTCCTATCAGTGGTACCTCTGTTTCTCAAGGTTTGAACCGCGTGTGTGAGATCTCCGCCTTTGTTCCCCCTGTATGTCGACAACTCCCGGGATCAGGGGGAGGTATCTCCCAAGAACTTTCGGGACAAACGGCTGTGCAACACGGCCATCTTTTGTCGGAGCACCACCAAACCGGTGTGATGCCCTATTTTCTTCCTTCTTAAGCCAACAGATAGTCAATCGGTGCTCTACAGGTCTTGTTTGGGTCAAAAAGGAGGATTACCTAATTAGGCTTCCTCGTAGTCAAGTTTGGGCCACGGCATCGCGTTTGAACAGGCCGATATTTTTTTGGAGCCTGTATTTCCCTGCTGGGATGAAGGAGGAAAAGGTCGCGGCTTGCCGCCCCGCGAGAAGACATGACACCCGTTGAGAAAGAGGGGTGACCGAGACCCCAATACGAAGAGCAGGAGGGAGTGCGTCAAATATTTTTTCATCTCCGAATGACTTCCTTCATTCGCACGCCTGTGCCATGGGGGGTTGTGTGGTGCGCGCTTTTTTGGGCGCCAACTCAACCATGGGTTTGCCTGAGTCCGCGCACACGACAGAAAGCACGCTGACGAATGCACGCGTACACAGCAGTAGCGGATACAGCAGTTCTAAGATGATTTATCGAAGACAAACTACGAACGTGAGAGAGACAAAGTGGTTTGTTTGTCCCGCCATGATCGATAACACGAAATAATTTGTCTTAAATCCTGTCGGGTTGTGTTCTCTTTAATCGAACCCCGACGAAAGAAGGACAACATATCAAACACGCCCAGAGCCGCCAACACCATGCCCTGCGCAACGGGCAGCCGCTGCTTTTGCTTCCCCGACCACACGCCAGCCCCACCAGACTTCATCAGGAACCCATGCAGGGTCTGCGGAGGCCACCTCCTCTCGGGGGCGTAGTTTTCTGCACCAGCGTTGATAGGCGCTCACTGGTCTTTAGTTTGGTTTTTTTTTGTATGCATTGTTCACCACTCTGTTGTTGGCGTTTATTGTTTGGCTGTGTCGAGCCGGCCCATGGTGCTGACGCAGCTGGAAGGGTTTTTTCGTTACTTTTTGTGTCCTCCATGAGCTCTCACGGCAATGTCCGAAGTTTCCCGCATGTCTCCTATCCGCCAACCATTCCACCCCACAACAAATTAATTATGGGGAATCAAACTGATGCTCCAGACTTGCTTGTGCGCATGGTCGACTGCATTCGAGAAAATGGATCCATCCTTGTGTGTGTTCGTGAAGAGAGGGGTGCTAGCGATAGTGAGAGAGAGCACTGCACCCTGATGGGTGGTGATTCGCATTGTTGCATTAAATTTCACCCGGGTGGTCTAGTTGGTATCCTCGAAACCTTCTAGAGGTCAGGTCAGGGGTCCGAATCCCGGCGTAAGCGAGCTTTTCTTGCAAAGTGAGTTTTTCTCTCGCTTCCGCTCCTGGCCTAGTGGATAGCGCTAGTTCGCGTGTACACAGAGGGAAGAGAGTGCTGAACTCTTCTCGCATTAAAAATCGCAGGCAAAGTACCGCAGAAGGGGAGGATAGAGAGGGGCTCTTCTGTGTTACCACGGGTTGGAGTGAACGGCACTAGTGCTGTGAGCGCTGATTTGAAGTGAAGACAAAAAAAAAAAATCATGGTTGTTCATGGTTGATGTTGATGCCATGACTACACATGTTGCGAGCGCGTTTGACGAGCAAGCATTTTGAGTGCGGGGATTACTGCGGACCGCTGTATCGACCGCATGTCCAATGCCAACAAAACAGGGGGCAAGGGGTGCTAGAGAGATAGGGAGAGTATCAGACCTGACGGGGTGGTTGCGCGTGGATGGTCATGTGCAGTAAGTACTTTTGTTGTTGTTCGCGTGCATGCACACTCGCAGGCACCACGTTTTCAGAGCATCAACGAGAGGAGAGGAGCCAGATCAGGGCATAGAGAGCAGACGGACGGGTAGAGGCGTGCGGTGTTAAAACAGCACCAAAAAACACATGTTTTAACGTGTCACCTGCGACAGCAGTATTGTACAACTCACGTGTTTTCAGCAGAGGAGCACCCGGGAGGTGGTGCTCGATTTTTGGTGAATATTAGTAAGCGTGATCATTTCACCAACGACAGTGACAACGACGACGGCGACGATGACAACCGAAGCAACAACAAGTTGCGGGATGTGTGGGTTGACTTGCTGTGAATGGCCTGGAGGCGTCCCCACATTGTCAGGCGGAAAAATCCCCAGGGCGTTCTCGTTATTTTGGCAGCAGTCTCAAAAGATTTTTGGGTGCTTCCTTGGCGAGTTGAACGAATCGAAAGCAGCACGCCCATCTCTTGCCAGAGCACAACGTAACATGGGCGACGGGTCGTGTCCTAATGAACGCTTCCGCGAATGCAGGAACGTCAATACCGGGTTTCCGGTAGGCCTCGTTCAAGGGCGTACCCTTTCGAACTTTATTTTATCTACGGCTTGGGTCATAACCCATGGAGCTCTAACCAACTTTACACGTCCCAGATAACGCTGTCGGATTTGATTATTGTTTTGTTTTCCAGTTTGTTTCGTTTCCCATCTGGAAACGAACGTATGCGTCCACAACTTGATGCAAGTAGATCAGACTGACATAGACCTATAGACGGATTTCCTACAGGCTGAGGGCTCACGAGATCGCAGGAAAGGCAATCCTGATGATCTCGTGAGCCTAGAGCCGTTATTTCGAGGTTTCTCCGCCCGTTGACCTCGCCTCGAAGCGAGACTTGCACCTACCGATAGCCCTGTGTTGCGAGGGCCCTCCCGGCGTGCCGTGCGCTCTCGGGGCGGACTGGGTGCAGCGCTAGCGAGGGCAGAACGTCGCGTCTCCGACATCTACCATGGATCCACCAATCACACCCCGATTTCTTGACAGTGCAGGCCACTCATACATACATTCGGCAAGCGGCTGACGTGGATTGTGCGTGTGCGCTGGCTACACACCACACACCCTGCCACACACGACAACCAAGCCACCAAGTCTCCGCATGAGACGAGAAAAGTACTCTACTGCTGTAGTACGTCTCCCTTTTGATCCAGGCGAAAGGTGGGGGAGTTAGCGGCCAGTGTCGTGCGCACAGCTGTCTGCAAAACTACACCCGCCCGAGAAAAAAAAAATGAAATACGTTGTTTGTTCCTCCGTTTCATGGAAATACTTTTTTTTTTTCCCGGAAATATCTTCTGGATACCTGCCGCTCTTCTACAGCAGCAGTTTATTGTAGAGCGGCTACCGGGACATCCTCCGCATCCCACCAACACACACCAACACACGAACTTCTGCAGTCATCTGACTCCCAAAACCCTCTAGCAGAACATATAGAAATACTACTGCTGCTGTGGGTTTCCATATTTTCATAAATCGGCAGAAAAAGTTGTCTGCTTTTCTCTGCTTTTGCTTACACACAACGTGCTGCAAAAACTAAAAAGACTACCGTATGCATACGTAATGATTTGCGCTGCTTTTCCTCGCCTCCCGTACTCAACCCCGATTCTCATCACCGACGGCTGTACATCAGATCACATACGAAGACCGCACACCCGAGAAGTAGCGAACTTTATTCAGCAACAACGTCTCGCTGAGGGGGTGGGTAGCACATGGGAGAGAGGGGAGGAAGAGAGAGAAAAGCTGGTTGCTTGATGTTTCTTTCTTAGTTTAATTATTCGACACACTCCCCCCCCAGTAACCCCTCTCGTGTCTTATGAATAGTAGAGCATTTTAGGGGTCGCTCCTCTGTTTTCTTACTGAGACGTTTCTTCTATGGTGTGGCCCAGGTTGAGCTATTATGTTACGTAACCCTATTTTCCTACTTTTTTCGTGGAAAGTGAGCCTTTGTTTCTGAAAAACAAACTTCTTACTCCGAGCAATTAAATACTCTGTCCTCCGGCCGTCGCGTAACATATGAATATAGTCATTGTGCGTCTCTGCTCTTCGAACAAACAAAATTTTCCCTCTTCGCAGCATTTTTTCTTCGTATATCTCATTTCAAAACTCCACCCGCACACACTTGCCATCGCCATTGAACCTACGAGCGTAGCGGCGACCGCGAAGCGGTACGCCACGAAGCGCCCTTGTATTATTTACAAATATAAACAATACGGTACGAACGCTCCCACTGCGACCAACCGTTGAAGGTATTATACCATATTGCTGTTGCCACCCCCAATCTTTCTGTGTCGATTAGCGTGTTGGATACGTCTCATTTCTCTTGCGCTATCGTAAAACACCGCACGGTCTCCTTTGGCATTTGGTGCCATGATCGTGTCGATTGTTTCTGATCCTACTATTTGAAGCACTGGCATTGATACACTGGTAGATTGAACGATAAGACACACCGATACGCCGCCCGGGAAATACATGTTGTACAGTAGCAAAGAGCGGGATGCCCGACCTAAATAGCAAAGTGGCTCACCCACTAAAAATAGCAAGGCCAGTACCACCCATTCGGTCGCCCTCACTCCAGTTGGGCAACCCTAGCTGGATTTTATGATGCTCCTCTATTCGGTAATATCAGAGATGTACGCTGCCCATCTCCGGAAACACCCGTATCACCCCGAAGCGTGCGCGAGTGAGAGAGACTATTGTCGCACCGGAGAATGTGGATTCTGAGTGTGAGTGACTAAACGACGACGGTAGTGAGAATACTCGTGTAGAGTATTTAGAGCGTGACTCCGACACATAGTCTCTATCCGATGTTATGGTATCGTTGAGAGACGTATAGATGGTGGCCCGAACTCGAGTCAACCGACGTACAACGCTTGTGACGACAGCAGTTTAGGGGTTGACGCGCAAAGGGTCACCGCGCACAGAAAAAAGTGTTTGTTTTCTAAAGCGGCAAGCCTCAACACTCCTAATCCCTATCTGTTGATCGTGTGCCCAATCCCCTCTGTTATACATCCCTGAGCAGGTCGACATTACGCCGGACTTGGTTAGGAAGACGGCGATGCTGGCCCAAATTCAGGTTTCTGACGAGGAGGCAAGTCGTATCCTTAGGAGACTACTCCATGCCTTACGCGATGCCTAGTCTGAGGTTGCTGGCTCATCAGCTCACGCGGACCACCGCATTCGGTTGCGTTCTTTAGCCGCAGTGGGTTTTCATTCGAGTGCGGCAAAGGCGCCAAGATTAGTTAGCACACATCCAAGAGTAGAGAGTCTTATGCTCGCCACAGCCCGCTGTAAACGCCGAAACTACGCACGCTATCTTTCAGAGGGATGATTCGAACTTCTGTTCCACCCTGTCCAACGTGGAAAACCTGCTCGATAATTTTTTTCTATTCTATCGGAGGACTGTTGTTGGACGATGCAGCCGCGGGGCTCACCCACTACTACCGTACCCAATGCACGGCTTGACAGGTTGACGTCCTGGCACCGCGAATGGAAGAGTTTCTGGGCTTTGTGGAAACGATGAAGGAGGTCGCCGAAGCTAGTGACGGCGCTTTCGCCACGTTAAACTGCGGCAGTGATTTTCTCAGAGAAGACTCGGCAGATAGATTTTCGAACGTGGCAGCTATCATGGAGAATATGCCCATCGAAGAAGGGAACTATCTCCGTGTCCCGAAAGTCGGAGAAGACGAAGGATAGTTTCATGGAGAAGATACACAAACGTGTAGCCTGCCGATATCAGCCAATTGGAGAAGTTTACGCCTGGGCTTGTGACCATCTTCGAGGGAGTTTCCTTCTTTTTCTCTGGGCAGAAAGCTTTCGCCGCTTGATTTGTTCGGGCGTGTTGAGCCCTCCGACAAGAACCGAGTTTAACCAGTGCACGTTCCGTGCCACGGACGCGGAGTGTAGCTTCTCCACCGGTTGTTCCACGCGCCCCGGGGTTCTCCCCGCTCGCTGTCGTTTGACACGCGTGGACCAGGGCAGGTCACACGTTCATGCGAACACGCGAGCGGTAAGATAAGCACTCGCAAGGGGCCCTTCGCAGTCGTATGTGTTGCGTTGTTTATGCGCTGGTGGTTGAACGGCAGTCCTGCGATCTTTGCGCAAACTGGAACGAACGCGGAGGGTACGGTGCATGTCTTGAGATGTGCGCTTGTTCCATGTCGAGTCCCATATCCCGATGAGCACGTGTGGCAAGTGCATTTGCCTACCAAGTGCAATCTGAGTTTCACAGCTGGGTGGTTGTATTCACGTAACCATACACGTGGTAGAACATATGTGTATCCTCAGTCTAGACGGACGGCGAGCAGAACGTTGATCTACCGCTTTTTCCCGTTTCGATACGAAAACACGCAGCGTGTACATAGTAGTGGAGAGAGGAGAACGACCCCCACCGCACCTGTGGCTCTGCAGACACGAGTTGTGGAGCGAGTTGTTGCCGCGCGGTATGCCGGGTTGGCTCATGGCGTGCGGTAGCCCAGTCCACCCTCCGTCGCCACCGTCACGTAAACCTCTCCTATCGTCGCCGCTCCCATCAACGGTGGTGCCGCTGCTCCGTTCGTAAGTGCGTGCGTCCCGGTCGTCCGCCGCCGCGGGGAACTCATGACTGCCGGTCCCCCTCTCGCCGCCGGTGTTGCTGCCGATGCTGCCGCTCCCGCCACGAGAGTCTGCTGCCCGGCCGTCTCCCCCACCGCCGCCGCGGGGAAAACCCTGCCGCCGGGGGTCACCACTCTCGCCGCCGGTGCTGCTACCGATGGTAACGCTCTAGCCGCGAGTGCTTGCACCCCGACCGTCCCGACGGCCTGCATCGCGGGGAACACATGATTGCCGGTGGTCCCTCTTCTCGCCGCCGGTGCTGCTGCCGATGCTGCCGCTCCCGCCACGAGAGCCTGCTGCCCGGTCGTCTCCCCCACCGCCGCCGCGGGGAAAACTCTGCCGCCGGGGGTCACCACTCTCGCCGCCGGTGCTGCTACCGATGGTACCGCTCTAGCCGCGAGTGCCTACACCCCGGCCGTCCCGACGGCCGGCGTCGCGGGGAACACATGATTGCCGGTTGTCCCTCCTCTCGCCGCCGGTGCTGCTGCCGATGCTGCCGCTCCCGCCACGAATGCCTGCGGCCCGGCCGTCTCCCCCCGCCGCCGCGGGGAAACCCTGCCGCCAGGGGTCACCACTCTCGTCCCTGATACAGCTACCGATGGTGCCGCGCCCTCCGCGAGTCCCTGCACCCCGCCGTCTCCCCCTGTCAGCCCATCGGGGAGAACTACCTGAGGCGTTTTTTCGTGCGATTCTTTCTCGCGTTTACTTCATCTTTTTGTAGTATCCTATCGTCGTAGGTTTCTTCGGATTTACAGTAGTTCTTTGGCCTTGTCATCGTCGGCACCATACATAGTTGTTTCAGGGTCTTCATCGCGGTCTGGACGCCTTCATTCTTCAGTCACTTTGGTTTTGCTGTGTTCGTGCTCGAGCAGTTGCGGCTTCCCGTAAAGAAAACAAGGAAAGCTTCAGACAGGCAACGCCAACGAAACTCGTCGAGGAGTTGCACATAAATGGCCACCAGCACAGACAAAATAACGCGCCCTCCCAGTAAAGCTGCAACCGGAAAGCCCCAAAACCTTTGGAACCCCCGGGGGCGATGATCGTTCGGTTTTTTTTCGCCAGCCCCTCCCTCAGACTTCTCTGGGCGTTGGTTTGTC
The DNA here is from genome assembly GCA_000310025.1 of Ectocarpus siliculosus. NCBI lineage: Eukaryota > Phaeophyceae > Ectocarpales > Ectocarpaceae > Ectocarpus > Ectocarpus siliculosus. The sequence continues at coordinate 1,311,359 of FN649736.1, forward strand.
ACTCGCTACATAGACTGCCTTATTGTGCGAGTCTATACAAGTCTTTTTGGCTGTCCACGGGTATGCACAGCACAACCATTGGCAGCCATGCCAACAACGTTGTTGTCGCCGGCATCGAGGGTTCGTTCCAACGCAAGGGTAGAGGCGGAAAGAGTACAACTCCCGCCTAGATTTTTTCTAGAACTACTCCTGGTTAGAAATCGATCTACATAAATAGGTCGTGAGTAAAGAAACTTCGGCCTCACAGTCGACGAGGGAAAGGGATGGCTGAACCCTTCTCGCGATAAAAACGAAGGCAAGCACCACAGGGGGGAAAGTGGGGCAATATAGCAAATTTAATACAAGTAAAAAATGAAATAAAGCTCCTCGGTGACCTTCCTCTTGCGTGACCCCGGCTGACACGTCAGGTATAAACTGTAGTCTACGCCGAAAGGCCTGTAAACACACACACACACTCCGTATATCTTTCCAATTTCCCAGGTATGCTCCACGCTGCACTGCTGTTGCTACAATATGCCGATGCATGCCCTTTTATTGTAGAAACTGCTGTCAGTCGTACACAAAGAGAGGTGATGTGTTGAAATACTTCCAGTAAAGTTGAGTGACATCTCGCCTACTACTATTTCTATCTACTGCTTCGACGCGGCAGTTTATTTACGGCAGTGTCTACCGGGCGCCCCGGTAGTAGTCTAGTTGGTATCCTCGAAAACCTTCTACTGTAGTGTGTACATCGTGTGGCAAGGGGGTTCCAATCCCGTCTATACAAGTGAAGACCAAAAAAAAAAGTGTCGGTGGTTTGTCCCCCCTACCTCTGAGTATGTCCCGAGGCGTTATCGCCCCATTGACAGTCTCGCGTCAGCAGAAAACGGACGAAGAGTAAAAGATACCACAAGCGGGGGCGAGGGCTTAGACTACTGCCTTGTGTTTGGCTGGCTTTCTGCATTCGACCCACATAACCGTTGTACCTCCACCTAAGGCATGTCCCAAGAAAGGGAGGGTATCGGACCCCATGCCATGTGGGGTTGTACACCTGCCCAAGATCTCCTGCGAGACTCCCCGCTGAAAGGACAGGTGGGGCGTCTATCTTAGAAAGATACTGCGCGCAGCCCAAAGGAATTTGTATTTCGCTCAGTCTATGCAAAGGAAGGACTTTCCTTACCACGTGGTGATTCCTTGCGGTAACCCGGTACTGCACATGCTGCTGCCCTTTCGCGCTTTGACGTCTTGCCTCCAGGCTAACATTCTGATCTGCCAACCTGGCGACATAGGGCATGTTCTGAGGACAATCGGCACGCGAAGGGGGCACCCTCAGCACACGATCCACGTAAGCATTCCTCCACGAGGTGTGCTAATTGAAGATCCAGCGAGCCATCTAGCTGTTGCTCCAGTATCCTGTCTACCGGTATTTCAGTGCTACAGCATGACACCAAAGTTCTTGATGTGTGATCTGCTTGGCGCTTTTTTCGTTGAACTGGACCGCTCTTGCCAACAGCTGTACATATGGGAACGCCAGATCGAGGTGCTGGCGCGCCATCTACTTCTTTTGCAGGTCGCGCAGGATTGGGAATTGCCGATACGGCAGAGAGCCAATGTCTTTCTCGAGATATTCGGGAATTGCTTAGTCCAGGTGACTATGTGTGACGGTTGTGTTGTACATAGAATGTTCGAAATTGGAAATAGTACATGGTTGGGTCTTCACAAAAAAGAGCCATGTCAAGGTTCTCGACAAATCGATGTACTCTCTACCACTGTGAAGCAGTCTACCAAGTGTGAAGATAAGAGGGCCCAGCACCAATTGATCGAGCTAAGACCCATCCTAGCGGGGAAAAGATCTTGGCCAGATATCTCGTGTTTTTCGATATTTTGGCAAATTACAAATTACCTCGCGAGCGACTCCGAATCGCCTTGTCTATCTTCGAGAACAACTGCAGCAGCCGGTCTCGGCAGGCCGTCAGTTGAAGTGGTCGAAAGTTTGATTTTTTCAAGAAAGCAAGATTGAAATTGCTTCGAATTGACCAGAACAGGCCAAGATCGCCCGTTCCATGCCAATCTTGCGCATTTTTTACTGAAAAGGGGACAATCTCTTGTTCTACTAGTACAAAATTAACCTTTCTGAGAACGTCAGAGCAGGTCGGTGATATGCCAAGACCTCAATGAGAGCTACAGCTGGTCCTCAAGAGCGGGTAGGTCAATCGGAGCCGTCCGCGAGGTACCGCCCCAAGGGTCGAAAACACAAGCTTTTTCGCCAACAAGATTTTCCCCTCAGAAGATGGGAACATTTTTCACATGTTTCGTGAGATGTCTTCCTTGTTCTTTGGGCTGCCGAATGGGACTTTTGATCTCCTCAACACCGTTCCCCTCTATCTATCTTCCCCGTACATCATACAGGAACAACTACGTAGAGTAACTCCAATCGTTCCTGCTCGTGCTACACCAAACTTCTTTTCCCAACTCACTTCGCATTCCCCCTTCGGTTTCCAATTTCTTGGGGTATTGTTACGATGGCGCCTGGACGAAGCTGTGTCTCGTTACCTCATCGCCTTGTTTTTTTTGTGCGAATTGAGGTCAATTTCTGCATACAACATTTGTTTGCGTGCCGCACCTGACAGTAAAGTACAATGTTGATCACATCGCAACCCTCCTCTCCGTTCGACGGCTTCTTGTGCGTGTGCGACATGGTTCCATCCATTTGGTGATGGACGCATGCATATGCTAATCACGTATGCCTTGCAGCTGGGTTTCTGTGAAACTCTATTTTGAAACGCCATGTAGTCAAATATATGCGTTCTCGGTACGTCTACATGGGTGGCACAAACATTACAGGATCGTACCAGCCGCTACATTGCTCGCCTAGGGAAGGAACTAGTGGGCATGCTATTCTCGACAGAGGACGTGCCTGACATACTGGATCTCTCACTACTCAAGAACAGAGAGAGAGACCAGCTTGAAGAGGTTTTCAAATCATGGCGCTGTGATGTGCCTTGCAACGGTGAGTAGCTCTCGACTCGGAAGACACGATACGTTGTTTCCATTTGATGTTGATAACACATACTTGTTGCCGACGACGCCGCACGTACATATGTTCATTCTCTGCTGATATGCTTCGATTTCTGTATATATTGCACAGAGTTGGGAAGGTGTAAACCAACAGTTCGTTTTTGCCTGCAATATATTGACGATGTTGTGAACAGCCCCAGGAACATCGGCCATGGACACACAGCACTTCAAGGATATATTCGCCCTCTTTTTCGCATTCCGGCAGTGACGGCCCTTCGCGATGCCCGCCTTAGGAACTTCTTCGGTGTGCGATACGACCATCGCAAGAACTTGGTCGACTGGGACTACACCAATCGGCTAAAACAAGTTGCGAGTATCATCCACCATACCCAGTACAGGTGAGCCAAGATGGAAAACACAGACTACAAGTTTCGGACTTATTTTACCAGAACTTCAGAATATGATCTTCGCGAGGTGAGCTCCATGGCTAGTTCCCACGTTACATGTTGACATCGTGTTACCATGTTGAAAATCATTATCGTTGCTCAGGAGCTGGCGCTTGGAAGGTATCGCGTACGAGTTCGGGGACCAAGTCTATGACAAGCCTAACCGCACTATGGTCAGTTACGCCGAGGGGATGATGGTCAAGGGTGAACACCGAGGCCTGAAGAAGGAGATGAGGTCAGGAGAGAAGCGCGTGGCACCGAATTGATGATTTGTCTCAATTCCGTGGCGTGGCCTGGCCATTGCCTCTGTCAAGTTCCACCTCCACACGGTATTAGGGGAGTCGAGCTTATAAAAAACCGTCGTGAACCTCACAAAACGGCTGTTCGCAGGGGTTTCTGGCTGGACATCCGCGTTGGTCCGTTCATCACTTTCGGAGTAGACTGCGACCGGCCGAACCCATTCGCTGAGGAGCTGTTCAACGTTCTTAATAAAGGCACAGGTGCGCATGACTCTCCAGAAAAATCAAGCACGTCCCCAACACAAATCGTCGTTTCACATGTGCCACATAAGTATTGTCAGTGTGGGTTGCACCCGTGGCGTGGCACAAGCTAATTCACCCAAGCTATACTTTGCCCGAGGGTCTATTCTTATCAACACGAGTGTAGACGGAGAGATCTTGAACTGTTGTCTGTGCCTCGGGAATCGTGCACTCATTCGGGGATGTCGGTGGGCTCCCTCATTTCACTCGTTCGTTGCTGCAGGGACGGAACAACACAGGCACAACACGGCTGAAGTGGCTGTCTACTCGACAATATCCTACTTGTGGGGACTGGAAACGCGAGGACACTACGCCATGACGAAGGTTGGCAAAATTCCCTAGAGCCGAAATGAATACTTACAGGGCAATGGCATTTCCGAGCTTGCTATTGTACGAAATAGCTCTTCCTAGAGCATTGGCATTGTATTAGTAGTGCGGTCGGCGAAAGATACACCTAAGTACAACTTGACTGCCGCCCTGATATCCTTCCTAGGTCCAGTAACGTTCATATACCATTTGTCATTGATTTGCAACGCGTTTGGAACTACTACTTGTAGTATTGCTCTTAGCCTGTGACCACGAAAGGCGTGATGCTGTCTCATAACAACACCAACGACATCATGACACCGACAACGCCAAAACACAATCTCCTATAGTTGTCGTTGTTGCTGCTGTGAGGCTATCGTGCTGATGCCGGCCTGTTTTTCTTCCAGAAAAACGACATCTACAGTGGCCTTGGCGACGATTCCAGCACTGTCCTGGATTTGAAGAACACCCATGAACAACGCAAAATGCAAAAAGTAGTAAAGGCAGGGGAAA
>FN649736.1:1316259-1386500 GCA_000310025.1 Ectocarpus siliculosus
AGGTATCTCCAGCATCCGGTGACGGTGTCAATCTGAAGGGGCATGCTCGAGACCCAAGCCCTGCTGAAGATCAAAGCTCTTCTGGAATATCCGAGCAGTCTCGCCACGCCACCGACGACAGGTATCACAGAACAGGATTCGCAGAATCATCGAGCGTACGCATATTTGTAGTACGTTTGAACTTACTGCCCTATGTTTTGGGGGGGGGAGTACCCGCAAATGTTTTCATCGGAGGCAAACAGGTGATGCATTGAGTTGATGCCGGGCCACGTGACAATTTGTTGCTGTAGTGGTTTACTATTACTGACAGCAGTGTCACGGCAAGTAGGCCGTTCATGGATATTCCTGTGCCTGTGGTTCTAAGGAAGCTACTTTTGGAGGCGATCGTGATTCTAATACACGGCAAACCGATGCGCAGTTCTCGTACCACAGGCGTAGAAATATCAACAAATACACGGGTACGTACGCTCGTGTATTTACCGTCGATGCTCTTGTGGGAAAGCGCCCTCCTACCTCCAGCTGATCCTTTCAATCCGTGTTAATATCGTTTTCGTGGCGACGCGGTGCGCACAACGATTCCGTGTACACCTACCGCTGCCAGGACTGATGTAATTCGCCAGGAGCAGGCTCTCGAAAGGGCTCAGTGTATCGTGGAGACTTTTGACGGCGTCAAGGTGGGAGTTCTTTGGGTACTATAATAGTATTCCCCGAGGATGTGCACCCCCCCCGCTCGCCACACTCCACCTCTTCGCATATCATGCACAAGCAGGGGTTCGCATCGTCTTTCCTGATGTTCCCGCGCGAGAAAAAGCAAGCATCTCCCCTAATGTACTTAACGTTCATGAATATCTTCCAGAGGCGTAAAAAGCCGGCATATACGTGCATGGCTACCTCCTTGCGGGGCCAGGTTCCTTCAAGTTCTAGACTTGGGGTGAAGAAACATTTGCCACTCGGCTATTACCAGTATCGGTACATGGTACTCCAAGAAACTGATATAGTTATGAGGTACTCCAAGCGTCGCCTATAATTGTCAAGCGTTCCACAACGATGTAGGTGTTCCTGCTGTCGGGCGACCTCGATCGACACTTGTCCAAGCCCCGCTTCAAACACCTCTTCGACCGAGTACATATGAGTCTGACCGCGGTGGATGCTGCGGGCAGCGCGTGTATTAACGAGGCACTGGCTGATGAAGCTGTCGTCACGATGGACACTGGCCGGTAAGCATGGCAGGAATTATTCAATCGAAACGCTCAATTCCTCGAAACCGGACATTGACAACTCCATCCGATGGAGCGACTTCTGTTTGAGCGTGTGCACCACACTCCGTGAGGCATCGATCTCTGCGCCTATGAAACGAGTTCGTGTGCCCTATGGCTTGATTTGCTGCCTCAGATACATGATCCCCTTCAACAAAGACCAACAGCGCAATTTCGTGGAGAGGACGTGCAGCTTGGCATCCGGAAGGGGCTGGAAACCTCTATTCGGTGAGTTTCTGAAGAACCCACGATGGTAACCCACCCGATCAATCATCTATACGCGTCGAGACAGATATAAGCCTGTTTGCATGTCAAAAACCCTACACTCCGCCCGCGCTGCACAGGTTCGCAACGTTCGAGTGAAGGCTCAGCGACACCTGCAAACGATGCGGCACTAAACATGGACAGGGTTGGCTTCTCGTTCACCCGAAAACCCGTGTTCGGTTAAACTCTTGGCATGTTGTTGTTCGACCATTGGAAACGGGCGTGTCGGCATGTAGATGACTTGTTGGACGAGCTTTGTGGCGATGCTTGGACGCACAACGTACCGTCGTATTGCCCCTCCTGTGGAAACGTCGCGACTTTGCCAGTTCGAAATAGATCGATGCAGCACATCTGGTGCCCCGAATAAACGTGCGCGGCCATAGCTCAAACGACATCACAGACCTCAAACGAGGGTCCAGATCATTCGTCTCAAGTCGTAGATCGTCGTGTGAGAGGGCAGCGCATCATCACGGTCGTTTTCGTGCGAAATTAGGTACACCGTGGCCACTTTAGCCTACGTGGGGGAAGAACGAAACAAGGAAGATGTTGCACATGCATTCCGCTACTCTACTTGTACGTACCTCGCAACATCGCTCGGCAACTTTTCATCCTTCGCTCGACCTCGGCGTCCCCTCTATGTACGGCACCAACATCGTGCATTAGTACTTTCTCTACCCATTTGTTGAACCGCAAGGTCGTAGCTGATGATACGAGCCACACGTGGTCCGTAAAGTTAATTTGAACGCCAAGCGATTGCAAGACTTCTACCCGACGACTGAGCCGGTTGGTCAGGCTGTATCCAACCAGTGTTGGACTGCCAATGATGGCGGCGCGAACCTCTTCAATTGACCCGCCAATCTCCTGCGTGAAGAAGTTGACCTTGCCGCGTAAGTTCGTGACACTGAGATTCAGTACTTGTGGATACTTGAGCGCCATGGAAGTTGCTTCCTTTCGGCTGGCCTTTAAAGCCTGCGCGACAAGAACGGGCGGTAGAAACTGTTGTAGTTTTCATTGATTTGCCGTGATTAGACCCGCGTATGTGCACAGGTAGCAGTGGCATGCAAGCTGCGAACACTGAGTGAACAATTGGTACACCACCTCACCTGCATGAGGAAGACCAACTTGGACTCGATCCCATCAATGCTATACCCCAAAACTTGTGGACAGCGAGATATGAGGCTGGATACCTGCAGAGGAACGTGAGAAACCGACACAGGTTAGTTGGAAGGGGTACAAACGACCTCAATTTCAACACAAACTGTATCACCAATTTCCACCCGGTGTCTTGCTGGTACTCATAAACCCATATTGCGATTATCAAGCGTGCGTTACCACCAGGCAGGTGAGCGAGTGATTCCATTCTCACGTCGTTGGCGTCCAGCTGCAATCCCTCCTCAAAATAAGAAACCTTTCGCCGCATGCTCTCCAAGCTATAGGATAGGAGGGTCGGCGATCTGACGAGAATCTTCCTCACTTGAGCCTCTTCCACACCAAGCTCCGAAGAAAAGAAACTCATCTGAATGAAAACAACGCACGACGAAACAAAAAGCAACATCAACTTTATCGGGGCACAAAGTCATAAGGAAGTGGAACACATGCGAGGCAAGTTTTTGGTCGTTTCCCACAGGTAAAACAACGTTAATTTGTTAATTCCAGCAACATATTGAACAAGCGCATGAAAAATCCGAATGTTCGGATGCATGACTGGAAAACTCAAACACACAAACGTTCTCTATAGTGTAGGGCGGTTCTGCCGATTTGCGCCAGGTTCATCGGGGCCAAGGCAACCACTCCCAAACTCGGCCGCTACGCTTCTCCCGATGTTCAACCGTGTTGTGTATACAGATCTTGCAGCTGGTACTCTGTTATTGCTCGACCATACGAGCCGCAACGGTTCAAGAAAGGACGCCTCACCTTGTGCTTGATCCCCGTGTCGATGTTGTAAAGCAGCAGGGAAGGGTTCTTCAACACCATGTCTCGCAGTGCCTGTGCCATCGGCGAACGAACTGAATTACTCTCAGTTGGTTTGGGCGTATGAGATTGCCTTTAGAGCATACGGACAGCACATTTCCTATCATTCAACGTTCCCGGCCGTACGCCATCAAACAACCCATACCCCGGTGCTACCCGCAGAAGAACTTGCGCAAGCAAGTCTCACCACGTCGTTGACCCCGAAAGTTTCCTCGAGCCAACGAATCTTCGGTTTCAAGTTGTTCTCGACGCTGAGAGACCAAACCTGCGCGAGGACGTCACCAGTACGTTTCGTCATTCAAGACAACATTTGAGTAGATCTGATTGGCACTACTGTGTCTTGCGAAGAAATGGTGAAACCCCACACAGGAAAAATATTTGACTATTGTACTTGCAACAAGACTGGTAACACTGTCTTTTTTACCCCCAAGAATTTTGTTTTGTTCTTAATCCGTTATGTGGTCAAGAGTCAATCTGCCCTACAGGTGCGCACTCGACTTGCTCCGAGTCATGTCTCACCTGAGGGCGTTGCCTAAGAAGCTTTCTTAGCTGATCTTGACCAAGGAAAAGCCTCGCCTCTAACCATTCAACCTGTTCCACGGCATGCGTCGTACACCATAGAGTTCACCGTAAATTTAATCGATTCCTGGAGTTTAGTGTTAACAGGGTCTTGGGCATACTCTTAACCCTGGAAGCCTAAATGGGGACACTTTGGGGACACAGCACTCAAACCTATTTACCGCAAGGTAGTCACCCCAGGCTCTGGTGTGTACGCGAGAACCCTTGGCCTATCATGCTTGGCTGAGGTGGTACGCTGTGTGGTATGCTGTGTGATGCCTCTCCTCGGCCTCTGACTTGCTTTAACACCATCTCCGAAGCCGCGTGTCCCCTAGGTCGAAAAACTGTCCATCGCCTGGTACTGGGAGCTCACATTCTTTGGAGGGACTGTAACCCCTCAACCAATAGGCTGACAAACATTTTTGCGACATTCTTTGTTGCGAGGGGACTGAGTGCTAGGAGGGTTAAGCACTACGACGGTGTCTACTACAGCACGTGGACAAATTAACGCGAAAGACCATCAGTCAGGATAGGTGTATAGTCTAGGCGGACGAAAATGTTCATTAGTAATATATACCTTACCAGCGGTACTTCCGACCGTCCAAAGCGCAACATACCAACGATTTTTCTCAATCTCCTGGCTCTGAAGGCTGTTGCTTGACGTTGTAGAACGATCACGCCCAGAGGTTTTCACGCGTATCTATTTGGGCTGATGTTTATTTATATACTGCAGCAACGTATTCCACCTTCGGTCTCAGGTTCTCCTCCACACTATACGACAGCAAATTTGGCAACGCCACGATATATCGCCTGATGTCTCGCCGCGGGACACCAAGCGCACCTTCCAGGTAGGCCACCTGCAACACAACGAGGCAGCCAGATACATATGTTCTGCGATCCAATTTTGTCCAAATCAGGTACAATGACCTCAATCCCGAAGAAAACATATCATCACAAAATTCTTCTCTGTGGGCATCCTTCGTTTCCGGCACCTGCAATGCCGGCGACAAACGAACAAGAACAAAAACGTCAACGATGGACCATGTAGAAGGGTGAACATGATCCACAACCACCTCACATTCGGCCGCATCTTGTTTTCCACGCTGGACCCCAAAATGTGCGGAGTCTGCAGTATCACTTTTGCCACTTGCAATCGACGGAATCCTAGATCTTCTGTGAAGAACCGCATCTGACGCGCGCCGGTACATGGACGAAAGATCGGCGGAACGGACAACCGTTAGTCTGGATAGCCTCCTCTACAACAAAGAATTCACTACGGCGTAGAATCAAGAGAGAGAGCTACCAATGCTGTAGCATGCTATGGCGGTGGAGAAGATAATGCAGCCGACCAGAAGGCGCACTTTGACAGTGCTGCTGCATGAGTAGGTAGACATCTGGCTGGCCTGGCGTCTATGTGTGTCGTTCACGAGGGATTGCTGGCGGGTGATAGCTGACATTGTCCAGCACAATTGTATGAAACTGATGTTGACTTGAGCTGAGGCGCTCGACTTCGCAAGTTGACACCAAAACAAAGTATCACCTTTTCGCGCAAGTTGGACCAACTCAGACGAAGGATGGTCGGGTCCTTAATCACCTGTGAGCCAATGACAAACGCACGACCAGGGCGCGCCACATGAGGCAACTACGCATTGCAATCACGTCTCAATGGAGGATTGGTTGGTCATGTGGTAGCGCATGTAGACAACAGCAAGGCCCTGGGCGGAAAATTCGCGCTGCCACGAAGTCGCTGACAAATCACGAATTTCTACGTGCACACCTTTAATTCTCACTCACCAGTGTCTTCAGGTCCTGTTTGGACAATTTGACAACATCGAGGTAGAACCCAAGCTGGCGTTCAAGCGTGTCAACTGGTGATTTGGCAATCGCTGGCCTGCCCGCAACAATCTGCGATAACGATCATGCGACGTATGAGAGTGGGTCGCCATAAGGCCGAAGACACAATAAATGGGGTACGAGAGGCTCCAGAACCAATCTGCCAAGTTGGCGGCGTACAATGATTGCTGTGGTGAGGTACACCCGTCCCTATTGTTTGTGCGAAAAAGCAGGAGCACAGCAGCGCACCTTCGCCATTTCCCGCGGAGAAAGACCCAGTGTTCTCGAGAGTAGGCCAATAGCAGACGTGGAGAAATCACCGTCCACAAAAGAAGTATTTGTCGCGAGTAGATGCGATGCCTCGGATGGAGAAAGATCGACTCCCAGCGAGTTCATCTGTGGACAAAATTTCGTGCTGCTGTTGTCTTTATGTCCAACGATCGTTCTGAAGTTCATCTGGTATGTCCCCTTTATTGTTCAAGGCCTGGAAACGATTTCGATAGCCACCAGTGCGGAAAAAAGCCGAGGAGGTATTACGGGTACACTCCGAAATCCATCCCTTACCTCAAGCAACCATCCAACCACTCAACGCCAAGAACAAGAGAGGTTCAAGCCGTGGCATTTGAATGAATTGTATTCCGTGGCACCAATTCCATCTCTTATGAAATGAAATTGAAACGAGGACGGGGTTGATCCCCCTGGATACGGCAGAGAGTACACCCAGCCTGCAAGGATCACACTCCCGGTTAAAACGTTTTCACAATTTTGGATTATTGGGAGCACCTGGGCAGCAGGCGGCTTGCAATACAGCAGTGCGGGCTAAAAAGGATGTGCCACCGCTACTAGCGGCAACCACGCCCTTCACTGCTGTGTGCGTCGATGGAGAGAGACAGAAAACGGGCTGGTGGAATACGCACACAGTCTTGTCGATGCATGGGGCAGCTGATGAGCGCCATTGCTGTTCGTACGACGCATATGTAGTCTCCAAGCCAATACCTTACATAGTTAACAGTTGTGGTTCTGATATCCAGCCGCCACGGCGCTACAGTTTCGTACCAGACTCAAAGCCATACAGCAGTAATGCTGCGGTCAAGGGAACTGAGTGATCAAGGGGTAGTCACTCGGCACAAGGGGATTTCCCACAACATTCTATTGTTACCATCGGGGTGTGGTATTTGCCAGCACAGCAGATGTCGCGAGGACGCAACACATGTGTTGGCACCTTATCTCGAAGTTTGTCCCGGTGCAGGAGCTCTGCGTCTTCAGCCTCAGAGTCATCAGTAAATGTTGAGAGCCTCGATCTGCACGTACGATACGAAGAAATCAGCGAAGCGATAAGTCGCAAACCCTGAAAACACATGTACAAGTACTCTCCCACATGTATGTGCAACCTCACATCTCCTACAAGTCTGTGCACCAATCACACTCTGTACTCCGTGTATACAACAGAAGTCGGTAGTCCCCGAGGTCTTTATACCATACCTACGGCGAGGTCCAAAGAAGTCTGGAACGCGGGGAAGGTGTCTTAGTTCCATGCTTTTGCCACGATGGTACTGTTGGGAAGGTCTGCTACCGAGCGTACTTGTGTGCTTTTGTGAAGCCTGCCAGAAGATGGTGTGCTGAGGGGTCAACCCTGCAAGCACCCAGGCGACATGCATCCTTTTGTGCGCGTTTCAGACCGTTACCACGTTGATAGTCTTCAGGCAGGCCGTAGTTTTCGAGATTTGCTTGTGCTAGCACCAATTGGAAGCAGGTGCTGCTTCTTGGTACAGCAAGAGGATGGGTGTGCGGACTGCTGTCTGCATGCGTAGGCGTACAGCCGATTAGCGCCGCATTCGTATTCCGAAGCGTGACTTGAACCAGTTGCTTTGCACTGGTACAGAACAGAATACAGAAGCAGGTTCTTCGATGTTTTTCATGTGAACGACGCCACGCACCACCCTGCACCTTATTCTGTATCTGCCCTGCACCTTGGCGCACGTATGTTATTTGGGTTTTCAAGCATGATGCTCACAGCACCAGGAGGTAAACACTGACTGGTGTGCGCTCCTTTCGTGCCGAAGTGTCTTGAACCTGGATGATGCGTGTACTGCTGCCGTAGGTATAGGCATGTAGTTCGGAACGCACACGCGTCTTTAGAACTCTATTTCTCCGTTTTCTTCTGGCAAAAAGACACTCGTTTTGCATATAGCCTACATGAGCATTTTTTTCCGTCCCGGCTAACTCATTCGAATTCCAATGAACAAATTCAGATGGAACCACAGAACCTCTACGAGTTCCGGGGGTGTACGTACAAGGGAAACACAGCAGTGCTCCTGTGAGCGAAATATTTAGGTTTCACCGAGCGTCACGCATTTTTCTCCTGGATACATACGTGGTTGACCGGCGTTTTCTGTCTATCGCTCGGAAGAGCTGCGTTTTGCGATATGGAGTAAAAATTTCGAAATTCATTAGTACATGTTAACCGGCGGGTTCACTTGTCCTTCTTTGAACTGGCGAGCGAAAGGGTGAACCAACCTTCGTGAAAGTTAAAGATGGTTGGAAGTTGTAAGCCCAACTTCAAAACAAGGACCGGAAAGGAAAGAGAGCTTAGTCTACATCTGACAAGTTATCACTGAGTGGGAGAATGTTTTGGCATCACACATACATTCCTGCTGGCACAATAATACACGACCAGTATCGCCGCTGGCACCGACAGCCAACATGATTTACATTTCTCCGCGAAATCCGGGCGAGCTCAACAACATATCTTAGTACTTCGTACTCCTCGATGCCCGCCATACTCTACATTTATCGACAAGTCAATCCACATATTCAAAATCGATGCTCTGGATGAGCGGGTTGTCCAGGAGAGCCATCTGGATCCCATAAGCCACTTTCCGGTGACCGCTGTATGTGAGTTTGACGTGCCCATCCAGAACGCTCAGTACCTGTTCCACGCGTGCAAACCGAAGAGCAAAGGGAAACTCGTCAAGCGGCTGCTCAAAGCTCAACACTTTCGTTGGCGCTGTGGTGACACGCATTGGTTGACGAAACTGAATTAACTATGCCTAAACGAGGGCACGTCTTACCTCGACTTTGGCCCTCATAGCGACCATCGCGGGCCGCAAGGGCTCTAAAATGGCTTCTACCACGGCAGTCGTCGCTTCCGCCATGGCGTTTCCGCTAGCCTCATCAACTTGCTCCACCTGAGCAGACACGACACGGTTTGCGATGAAGTTTGCCGTCATGAGAACAAACTGGCGCCTCGAGCGACAGCTAGCAGCCCGTTGGTTCTATTCGCACGGACGATAGCGTGGGCTTCGCCGAGAATACTGCTGAGGCGACACGTACTCAATCCGGATCCCTTACCCCGCCCATGTTGAGGAAATTCTCATTGAGAACCCTCTCAATGCCCATCTTCATTGTTGTCGTAGATGAAGGACAGCTACCGCACGCGCCTTGAAGAGCCAGTTTCACCTTCATGTACAGAGCGGACAAGAAGAGCGGAGCCGTGACCGTTTCAGCAATCACGGTAAAAGACGACACGCCTTTAGCATAGGTAGACAACCGGGAAAAGGGGCTCGTGCCTTGTGAGAAGGGTCTTAATGTCGCCAAACGAGCAAGACCCCGATGCTGGCCAGGGGGTCTACGCCGTGACATCACCAAACATGGAGGACCCATATACTGACTCACCACTCTTCGGTCAATGTCGACCCCCATGACCCTGACGTTGCCCCCATCCGCGATCAAGTACGGCCGGACCTCGTCCAGCACCTGAGGCACGAAGCGGTCCAAAATAAGTGACCCAGACTCTAGGCTGGCGCGCGCCGTACCAAGGTCCGGGGATTACGTGCACTTGGCGGCCGATACGGCATACACGTTCAGTCCCCACCTCCGAGGGAATAACTATTGCGATCAATACAAAGGCACTGGCAACCTTTCCGGTGTGACCCTACAGCCGCTTCCTTCCCCTTGCTGCGCTAACCTCCCATTGCTGAATCACCCCCCTAAGCATACCTTGTCGACGTTCTCCAACGTAAACTCCAGGTCGTTGCACTCGGAGGCCGGAGGCGTAGGGGGGGCGTCCGGGACGGGAGCGGCGATCCCGGGTGGCAACGGTGGCGCCGCCATCCCATCTGGTCCAACTCCGACCGGCATGCCGTCCGAGCTGAAAGGACTGGAGTCAAGGGAAAAGGCCGCCATGTCGGCATTGTGAGGTTGGACGGTCTCGTGGACCTACTGTCACACGTTATTTAGACGTGGGCTCGACCCATTGCAACATACCGCAATTGTGTGAGTCGTGGCACCCGGGTGCGATCGCTCATTAAATTGTTTCGCTCCTCCATTTTGGCGCACCCTGGTGCCATCACTCCGACTTATGCAGCGTATGCAGTCTCTCCGAGGACAGTTTTTGTTTTGATGTCATCAACGGCAAGATTAGAGTGAAATACTATTAGCGGCTTACTGGTGCTATCGTCTTGCTGGATACGGGGAGCTTGGTTGAGTGCATACCACTTGTCAATTTAATGAAAACCACGTGGCCATTTTCCCAACGAAGTTGCGCCCCGGTGCAAGCGGGTGCGATATCTTCGAGGAGCGAGAATTGAAACAAATCAATCTCGTTTGCATTTGATCGCACCCCGGTGCGTCAGCGAAGAAAAGGGGGGAGAGGGGAGTCGGATTCTTGGTCAAGGAACACTTGTTTGACGTGGTGGAAGTAGTGGTGAAAACGGAGTTCGAGGAAAGCCTACGCCTTAAGATACCTGGGGAGCGGGGAGAGAAAGATTTGTTTCTAGGGAACGTACACGTCCCACCGTCGTCGAAGAAAGTCGCAAGCAAGGCGCAGGAGAACTTTGGACAAACTGGGGAAGATGTCCAGAGGTTCAGTAAGAAGAGAGAAGTTGTCATGGTGGGCGATGCCAACTCCAGAGTAGGGAAAGCCTCCAGTAGAGGACAGGCGATCGGGCAGCACGGAAGAAGACAAAGTGAATGACAACGGATTGAGGATGCTTGAATTCTTGGGAAGCAACGAGCTGATGGTGTTGAAAGGTAGGAGGGAGTGCGATAAGCCGGATTCACCAGGCAAAGGGCAGTTTGCAATGAATATTCGATCCTCGACTACATCCTGGTAGATAAGGGGAGCACACAGATCGAAGGGTGGGAGTCCATAGTGAACACAACGGCAGAGAGAGTAGTGGGAAAGAAGGTGGTACGATGTGGGGTATCGGTTAAGTGGTGGGATGACGAGCTCAAAGAAGAAATAGGAGAACGTAGAGAAGTCTTCAAGCAGTACCTGAGTGAGGGGTCTGAGGAGATTTGGGAAAAGAACAGGGCCAAGAGAAAACAGGTGAAGGGACTAGTGAAAAAGAAGAAAAAGTGCATTTGGGACGAAGTAGTGCAGAAGGCCAACGGAGGCCTGGAGGGGAACGTCAGGCAGATGTGGGAAGGGATTAGTGGGATGGTAAAAAAGACCGCGCAAGGGGGGGATACAGGGGTAGCAACTTTGCGAGGTGTGAACGGTGGAATAGTCAGCAGTGAGAAGGGAAAAAGGGAAGTTCTCGCGGGACACTACAAGAGACTTGGAGTGCCTTCGGAGAATGAAGTTTTTGACCAAGTGTTTAAGGAGGAGGTGGACGCATGGGCCCAGAAAGAAGAGACATCGAAGGCAGACGTTGGGAACGTAGAACTAGAAAAGGAGTTCACTGAGGACGAGGTTGAGGCGTGTGTGAACAAGCTGCAGTGCCACAAAGCAGCAGGGGCGGATGGGATAGTCAACGAGTTCATGAAGTTTGGGGGGAAGGGGATGATCCAGTTGATCGTACTGCTGTACAACTGGGTGTGGAAAAACGAGTATGCGCCAAGTAGAAGGAGGGAAGGGGTGGTTGTGAACTTGCTTAAAAAAGGAGACAAGACTGACCCAGGAAACTACAGGGGGATCACACTGTTGAACACAGTAGGAAACGTGTTCTGTAAGCTGCTGAACGATAGGATAGTGGGAGTATTGGAGAAGGAACATAGCATTAGTGAGGGCCAGGCAGGTTTCCGAAAGAAGAGGGGGTGCGTAGACCACGCATTCACGGTAGGGAGAATCATCCAAGGTAGAAAGAGGGCGGGAAAGCCGACGTACTGCTTCTTCCTGGGCGTGAAAAAGGCATACGACACCGTACGGAGAAATGGGCTGTGGAAACAATTGTTAAGTACGGGATCAAGGGGAAAATGTGGAGAGTGCTGAAGAAGATGACAAGAGTGTACGAAAAGCGCGGTCATGCTAGACGGAGAACTGTCTAAATTATTCGACATTGAGCAAGGGGTCCCACAAGGTTGCATGCTGTCCCCGACATTGTTCCAGGTGTTCATCAACGATCAGTTGGAAGTCGTAGAGGCAGTCCGGAAGGGAGTAAAAGTAGGGGACACGGAAACTTCGGTGTCAGGAATGATGTTTGAGGATGATTTTGTTGGTATGTCGGACACCCCTGAGGGACTGCAACTGCAAATTGACGCGGCGAAGAAGTTTACTGGTAAGTGGAGATTGTCTGCCAACGTTAAGAAGCGTGCCGTCATGGTATGCAATGAGGACAGGGAGGAACCAGTAGAACATAGATGGAAGTGGGGGATCGAGGAGATTGCAGTAGTGGACCAGTACACATACCTCGGAGTAGAGATCGCAAAAGACTGCTCGTGGAATGCACACATGTCCATGGTAGCGGAAAAGGGCAAAAAGCACGAGCAGGGAAGCTGCACCCAATACTCGCAAACCGGCACCTCGATACACGCATCAAATTGACGGTTTTGAATAGCGTAATCGTACCGCCGCTAGAGTACGGCGGAGAAGTATGGGAAGGAAATAAGAAGGTAGTGAAAGAACTCGAGGCGGCGCAGATGAAAGCAGCGAAAATCATCCTAGGATGCTCCAAGCGCACAAGTAATGCAGCCGTCAGGGCAGAATTGGGGATCCAATCCCTACGGTCGGGAAGAGACGCAAGGAAGCTGACATGGCAGTATCGCATGTATGTGCGGGATGGGAGAGGAGAGGTTGCCGAGAATAGTATGGGAGGCGAAGTGGGCAAACAAAAAGAGGGATAGACAACCCACGGAATGAGTCAAGGTTGTGGAGGACGTATGGAAGGGGTTCGACATCGACGAAGATGAAGCGATGGAAACGGAGGGTCTACAGGGGTTCAAGGAGAATATATCTGTTGCTTGTGCCGAGAGAGAACAGGTTATAAGGAAAGAAACCGAGGATAAGGAGGGTCTAGAAGTGTACGGAATGTTGAAAGAAGGAATAGGGTTCAAGGACTACCTACATGGACCAATGGATGCAGGGACAAAGCTTAAGATCAAATTCAGGACCGGGGACATAGGCCTTCGAGAACGTCGACTAAGACATAGGATGGTAGACGACGAATTTGATTGCGGCTTCGAATGCGAAGACCGTGTTCATGTAATCGCGGAATGTCCGTGGCACGAAGAGAAGAGGGAAGGGGCATGACTGAGCTGGGAAAAATAGAAGGGAGGTACAGGGAGATGTTTGAGGTATGGAGTAGAGAGGAGAGGACGGTAGCTGTACTGGGGAGTAGGAAGTGGTTTGAAAAGGCGGGAAGGGATATCATTAGGATAGACAAACTAGGGAAGACATTTTTGAGCCACCTTTGGTAAAGTAGGAAGGAACGATTGGTCATCGGTGATCGGCCCTGTGGGAACAATGCTCCGTCCTCTCGAGGACGCGTGGTCAATGGTCTAACCGCTAAGGCATGCAAAACGTAAGAGTATCCCCCCCCCCCGGTGCGTCACTGCCAAGATGTCATCATTCGAACAATTATTTTAGCTGCCAAGGGATACAACCAAATCTGGGCCATAGGTAAGCCAATTCACCACTCGATGAGCAAGTAGAAAAGCCCGCAGCCATCAGCACAAAATGTTGTTGTCGGCTTCAACACACACCTGATGATGGTCGCCGTCGGAGCGTCCACTTCAACCTTAGGTTCTTCCGTGAGCTTAGTTTGCCCGTCGATTACACTGCTCCAATCATCATCTTCAACAGCTGACTCCAGGCGCTTTCGGCGTTCGATATCTTCGGAGCTCATCTGGTCAACGGGGAGTTCAGTATGCATACAAGCATACACAAGCCAACACAACGAAAAAGGGTTTATCGCATACATACCGCATCATTAACATCCAGTGTAATACCTTCCGTGCTCGCATAAAACAATAGAAATGCTCGGCAGTCAGGCCCGCATGAACAAAAACTGGACTGCTGTCTCCTGCCCACGCCAGTCCCAGCAACCTATCAGAAGAGCTTACACTTTCCATGATTCTACACCTGCTCTGTCTCTTCAACCAGCCCCGGGTCCGCGATGGCTTTGCGCATTTTCAACTTGTTCTCCTCGTACGCCTCCTTTTGAGCCGGAGACATCGCGTTCTGTCAAACAAACGGCCACGGTGGAAAAAATCAGAGCGAAACGGGTTGGTTGCCACATTCATAAGACCGCAACTACACAGAATCGACCGGACAGTAAAAACAATCTAGATACGGCAAATCAATCGACTATGGAACTCGCTCTTTGCAAGCCGAGTGGTGTTTGAGTGGCTCCACCGCCTACAACAGAAGCACAACATACGGCCAACAAACAGGTACAAAATTCCCCGCGTGGTAACCACCCAATCGTCCTCTCCATGCTCACTTGTGCATCTTTGGAGCCGGTTGCCCACTCGCTACCCTTGATGTTGCCGACAGGCGTCGAGCCGCACTCCTCGATCCATTGCGCTTTGAGGGCCTCCATCTTGTCGCGCTTTGGAAACTTGAAACTTCTCACCTGGACATGTAGCCAGGTCAAAGGCAAGAGACGAAGAGAGCGGGTGGACCCCAAACCAGTCTGACATCAGTAGCGTTCGAGCGACAGGCGCAAATCACCTGAAAACTTGACTTCCAACACACAACATAATATGAGTGATCGTTGAAAAGGGATACCAACTACATTTCCATCTTTACATATAGTTGGAATGGCTCATGCATGCCGCAATAGCTTTTCACGTATCATCCACAAACGCTGGGGTCGAAATCGAACCGGGCGTGCAAGTGAAAAACTATCAAGTTTTGAAAATTGAAAATTGAGTGCCCCGCTGCCCCCGCATGCACGCACACTTTGCGCTTGCACCTCACCTTGAGCATGTGCACCATGCTTTCGCCCTCGGCCGCTAGGTGAGCAGCCAACGACAGCGCCACGTTCCGGCCGACGCCTACGAAGTTCACCTTCTCGTCTTTGCCCACGACGGCATACACCGCAGCGTGCTTAGACTCAGCGTTATCTTTGAGCCACTTCGATACCTGTGTATTCGTTCCATGTAGGGGATGTAAAGTTCAATCGCGACCAGAGCAATGCTGTGGCCGGATGTCGCCCGTCGGATTTTTCACATGGGTACGCTCGGGAACACAGTGGGTATCACGGGGGCAAGTGTTTTGGAAGCGGTCAGATTGATTCGGACTCGGGGGTAGATCGACATGGATGAACTCGGGTTCTCCCAATGCAATGTGCCACCTCGGGACAACACAGTATCTAGTACCCTGGAGTTTGACCGGAGCAAAACAGGGCTGGCTGTTTGTGAGCTAACCTTTACGTAGTGGGATACTGTGGGGGATACTGCTGTAAATACTGCTGTAACGTTGAGTTGAATGTAGCCAAGAAGGTTGGCGCTTCAATTGGTACACATTTCGTACATACAACCAAGTTGCGAGGCACACGCATCCGAAAAACTTTGGGAATGGAGTCACTCGCAACGGTCGACAACAAGAGGAAGAAGACAACTCCGCTAGTCGTGCCAACTCGCCTCGTAAAGCTGGGTCCCGTCGAATAGTTCCACCGAGCCGTCACTTGCTGTCGCACCGTGGTCCTCCTCGTTGCTATACAAGAAGTCGTGCAGCCCCCTTCACAAACAAGCGTGTGGGCGGAAGCTGTGTGTTACTTACAACCATCGATTTGCTAGTTCTACAATATTGTAGTGCAGATATCGGGAACTCCGACGTTGGTGCGATGGAGGCACTGCAGTCGACACCCCAAGCTGACGGCTCCAGATAACGACACACAATTCTACTACTGCCAAACAGAGTGCACCGCCCGAAACCAAAGCTAGTCCGAATCTTGCCTGTGAGCTTGAGGTACGTCGCGGTCTTCTAGACGAACCTCTTCGGCTGTCTCGGTAGTCTGTAATGTAACATCGAGTTTAAGCAGAACTGAGATAAGAGCAGCAGTAGCGGCGATGAACGCGTAGACGTGTTCGAGAAGCGACAGCAGACGGCAACAACAACGCTCATGACAAGCTTGCACAGCGAAGACAAACAACAATCGATAGGTGAACTCTCACACAATCGCAAATTTCGCGTATGAGACACAGGGCAAACAATAACAATCCCAATAAATAACCTTACAGAACAGCCCCGGAAAGCATAGGCAGAAAAATTGAGAGGTATAGAGTAGGCTACTGTTTCTTGCTGTGTTTGCACCTTTACATCCTTGCGTAGAAGAGCAAAAACAACACCAGAGACGGACAATTCATCGTTGTACTACAAGTATACATGGAGAGAAATCGGGTGATGACGTCGGGCGGACGTCGAAAGGTAACTCGTGTCACCGACGGTACCTACAGTACCTCAACGACAGTCGATGTACACTTGTATGTCAAACTGCATCCTACAAAGCGGACCATTCCACCACAACATATATCGTGAGAACTTGTGAACACTCTCCCACACAAGCGGGGATGGAATATGGGGGAGAGGAAGAGGGAGCGGAAGAGGGAGAGGGGAGGGCGAAAAAACGAAAAAACATGCCGCTTTTCCTTCAAGTACTGCTCCAGCTGCAACAATCTACCCGCTTCTCTCTGACCTATCGACCAATTGGAAGTTGAACGCACAGCAATATTAAGATGGTATTGTGGAGGAAACAGAACCAGATAAGTGCTTGGCATACCCACGCCGATTTGCCAACGATAAGTGAGACTGCAGTTGAACCGTATCAACCGATACGGCAACAACACTGCATGTGTATGTGCAAGTTGCCGCGCCAGCACCACACACAAAATTGCTACCGCCCGGAGGACTTCCACACTCCACCCTAATAACACTGAATTTACCTCATCCGTCGTGCTTTGAAGTACAACACCACGTCCTGCTGCAGTTCGGTGCGGTATGGACGAGGACCGCGAAGCATGCGGAGCACGACTCCTTGACACTGCTGCAGCGGTAGACGCAAGCTGAGGAAAGACGAATGAGCTTGCCTCCAGGGAGAGTACCGCCAGCACCAGCAGAGACGCTGAGTATCGACCCATCTCGGCCACTTGTGTTTCTTACACGACCACTGCTAACAGCTGTCCTGCTTGTTGGCTGTAGGGTGTGCGCGTCTTCAAACCCAGCACGCGCTATCCGTCGCACATGTCCTGTGTCTGACTCTCTCGCACTCTCAACTCTCTGGGGCACCGTCACTGCGAAGAGCAACTACAGGGTACGACCCTTGTCATCCAGAATTTAAATTTTCGCCGCATTATATTACCGCACTGCACTTCTTCGACTTCTTCCACATCTCCCTCGTTGTCACACTAGCCGCACAGCGTCATGGGTGTGGAGGGTGCGGTATGCATGGTGACAGGGGGCTCCGGTCTCACTGGAAGGCGCTTGGTGGAAATGCTAGCGGAGAAGGGTGCCGCACGCGTTGTGTCTTTCGACATTGCTCCTAAGCCCGCTGATGCCATGGAGCATCCGGCTATCGAGTACCAGCAGGTGGGCTTACAATGTAGCCCTACAGGTGGCCACAGGCCGTGAGCCAGGCCACCACGGGAGTGCAATTAGAGATTGCTGGGTTTTTAGGTGTAGTTGGGTTCTATCGCCGAGTTTGCTCCCATTTCGAGTATCTCCTCAAGTACTGCTGTGCCCATGTGTCGTACCGTCCATTACCGCAGCAGCAAGTAAATCGTAAATCACCACGGAGGGTTGCGCTCCCTCCGACACGCAGCAAGCACGCCTCGTCCTCTACCCAGCAGTGATGCGTATCCTCTACCATGCGGTTCTCCATGGGAGGTTAACTTGTGCAGGATGCATGGACGAGGTCGTTCGATTTGCACATATCCATGCACATCTCCTTGGAACCATGGTCTGTACAGGGGAACCTGACGATCCCCGACGACGTGGACAAGGCATGCGAGGGCGCAGACTGCGTGTGGCACGTCGCGGCCCTCGTGGGACCTTTTCATGCGAAGGAAGCGTACATGGCGGTCAATTACCAAGGAAGCCTAAACGTCCTCGAAGCATGCAGGTATGTGCATGACCGCGGGTACCCAATGCCATGCGTGCGTTGTTCTGCACCAGACCGATGAAAGGTCCTGAAATGTCGTGAGTATGGTGCCGCACCATACATTTAGTCATGTCCAACGCACGCCCCGTATGCCTGACTGCTGCTCCTGCTGCTAATTGGGCCATTTTTCCTGGGAAGCCCCTGTTTCTCCGCCGTGTAAATCTTCATCCCTCGTCGAACAAGGCACGGACGAAACGAAGTAAATAGACGTGACCAGAAACAGTTTAACGTGAAATAATTGTTGTTCTACGAGTTGTCAACGACAATGTGCTCGCATAATCGCATTTGCCAGGAAGCATGGCGTGGGGAAGCTCATCATGTCGAGCAGCCCGAGTACCCGCTTCGATGGCAATGATATCGACGGCCTCAAGGAAGACGAGCTTGAGTACCCGAAGAAGTTTTTGCAGGTGATTTCGTTACCGATACGTGTGCATGCGCACAGCCAATATTTGCTCTTTCGCGCGCCGTTTCAACCCAGTGCAAAGATGCTCCAGAATTTTTTGAAGTTGTCGACGCTTGTTCATGGATGCAATTCTTGAATAACCCGCCACGTCGCGTTTGATTTGCGCCAGCTTTATGCAGAGAGCAAGGCGAAGGGAGAAGTGGCCGTGTTGGAGGCTTGCTCGGACAGCCTCCTTACCGTTGCGATAGCGCCGCATCAGATCTACGGACCGAGGTGCGTAGAGTGACGAGTTGTCCTTTGATGCTTCACCTCGAGAACATGTCTCTACTCGCGAGATGCTTTTAGGCCTTGTGAAAGCAACAGCATTGCCCGAAAAACGAAACGCGCCGCCTGTGACAATACGCTGCAGGGATAACTTGTTCATGCCAAGCCTCCTTGAGGCGGCTGGAAAGGGACAGCTGCGAGTGTTCGGCAACGGGAAGAACAAGGTCTCCTTCACTTACCTGGACAACTATTGCCACGGGTTAATACTCGGATACGATGCCTTGTACCAGGTGCGTGCTACCTCCGTGTTTGGGAACTTGGGAGGGTGTTATCTTGTCGACCTGGTGTCCAGTGGTAGGCTGATAGTTGCGTGCAGTTAAGGGCGGCCAGCGGCAACTTGACTAACTATACCAGACGTCGAGTAAGGTTGCTCCTTTGTTGTTTTTGTCGCCCCATCAGCACGTTCCGCACCTCGTCGTTCGTGTGATCTGGTCGGTTTGCAGGGGTCACCGGCATTAGGGAACTTCTACATCGTGACGGATGGAGGCTGGCAGGTAGGCCTGCGGGATCGACTATAGCCCCAAACGTCTGGAAGCCAATACTTGAGTGACGGTTTATTGTGTGTCTTCAATGCAGGAACGCGGGCCTATCTTCTTCCGATGCTGTTCTTTTATAAGACTCTGCTGTGGTATGACTGCTATTTTTGCAGCAACAACTGCTCTAGTTCAGAACGATTTAAAAGTCGCTTGTTCTACTTGTAGTCAACTAGGCTATATGATATCAAATTACTCAGTGGAAGGGTGCGCACGCAGTCTTTGGGGTCAACAGATCTAAGCATGTTTTTTTTCATGATGAAAATGCGCTTACCGAGTACCAATATGTGGCACCCTTCTGCCCACCGTGACAGTACTTCTGGAGGGTGATTGACGGCGCGGGTATGGCCATGGGCTTCAAGTCTCTCTTTGACAAGATGAAGCTCCCGACGCTGCTAATGGTACCAGTGGGCTACGTTTGCGCAGGCATCGGCTGGATTTTGGGGCGAAAATTGCGGGTCAACCCGTTCACGGTTAGTAGTCTGTAATGTGATATGTATGTAACCTCTTGCAGATTTTCCTTGCCTCAGAACAAAAGTTTTCTTTGACTAACGATCCCGACTACGAAAAAGCAGCCCCTCGGTACGAAGCACTGCGCGTATGCTTTGCTGTGAAATTGTCCCAACCTCCAGCCAGACTGCCCCAGGAGTACGTACCCGATGGTGCACGACACCTCTGGTATTATGCTATTAGGCTAGGGGCCTGCGGTTGCATGACAGCCGAAGCCCTTTTGGGTTTGTTGAAAATAGATTGCCCTTTGATCTCAACGGTTAGTATAGCGTATGACCAAATCATACTTCCGTGAACACCGAATGCTACTTGACCATCTTGCCCCAATCGTCTATGTGGCCTGCGCAGGTGAAGATGCTCATCATCCACAGATGGTTTGATATCTCGGCGGCCGAGCGGGACCTCAAATACAAGCCGATTGTGACGTTCGAGGAAGGATTCTCCAAAACTATAGCTTGGTTGAAGGAGGATTGGCTGCCGACCTTTAAGGCCAAGCACGGGTAGGTATTGTTTGATAACGGTCAAATCCAACGTGGTATTTATACCATTCGATTTTGTTTGCCTCGTACTTTCTGCGGGTTGCCGATAACGAGTACGATGGTACTTCTACATTTTTATGCCTTATTAGTGCGTCACGGGCTTTTGGAAACTTGTCAGCACTGGCCTCCATCGACAGAAACCGCTCGACCGCGTGAGGTCTCGAGAAGCCCCACTTGAACAGCCACTTCGTGGCTCGTGAGTTGTCCTGGGGGTACCCTTCGGTACCTATGGCCGGCCCGGGTACTACACCACGAAAGGTGACTGTTTATGGAACGTGCTATTTGAGGACGTAAGATCCAGGCGATTTAATACGGTTTTGCTTGGTGTGTTGCTGTTAGCGAGACTAGAACCGCCTATCAAAGACCTTTGGCGGAGTAAACTAGATGTATATTGTCCATAGCCAGCGTCGACCACCTAGTTAGCTTGTTTCAGGTATTCCGTTCGCATCGTTTGTGATTGTTTGCCGACCCCGCATAGCGCCAGCGCCTCTCTTTCGTTCTGCCGTTCTTTTGGTGTGACTCCCTCTTGCTCGTTGAGGCAGCATTCGGCGAGTCGACCGTGGCCACCGCTCGGCACCAACGGACACGATCAATGTGATGCAGGTCTTCGCGATTTGGAACTATCTTGTAGTTAGCGATGGCGTGGATGGCTGCCGGTGCTCTTTGTTGACAGGCAAACGCTTCGTTGGATCTCTGTGCAAGCAACGAACGTTGTGAATGCTCGCAAGGGTTGTATTGAAGGGATAGTACGTAAGAACATTTGGACGATTGGCCACTAGGCTGGTCGCCAGCCTGCTGCGGCCAATCAGGCCGTCGTCAGATACATTTTTGATAACATAACCCTCCACCGGAACAGCAGGTAAATGGTGTATAATCATCACCGAAGAAGACAGACCGAAAGTGCACCGATCGATAGACACTGCCGACGGCAGCAAGCTACTTCTCGCTACTACTCACAATTTATGATGCTACATACACAAGTCCAAGGTGTACGATTCAGGCCGGGTCGCCGTAAAAAACGCCAAAGACTTCCGCCGCCACCCTCCCGGCGTTTTATCTCGGCCTCCATTGCCCCCTCGAGAGGGTTTCGATGCAAACAAGATTCTACTAGAAGGTGGTCGAAGACAGCATCGATTTGTGTCAGGTGCCACAACACAGAGAGAGAAAAAAACACCTTGCAAGCTTGCTACCCCACACACATAGCTGAAGACACGATATGCTGTTGCTCCCTTGTCGATTATTTCGCTTGTCCAAGGCACGAGTTGATGTGGTCGTTGGCCATGATGTTTTTTGGGTCAAGCAGCGCCCGCACAGAGTTGAACGCGCCGACGGGAAATCTGAACGGCGTGGTACAGGTAACATCAGATCGGAGGACAGAGCAGACAGCGATCAAGCGCTCGCGAGGAAACGTTTGGGGGATTGGGAGATGGATTGCCACTCATCGCCTCACGGGGTGTATTGTATTGATATCTCATCACTACCCTGCATGTAGAAAACGCGTGCTTATCACCGACGAGCCTGATGTACACGGGAAAATGCTTAACCTACACAGGGCCACGTATTAACTACTACCGCCGGCTGATTCTGGTCGACCTTGCGCCTCGACCGAAACGAGTCCTCGCCCAAAAAATTGGAAACAGCAGAGCAGGTTCGTCGCAAACCTTCGCCCAAGTCTTGCCCTTGTATCCTCAGCCTCCCTCGCTGTACGTGGCTTCTCGATCTTCGCCCAGTGCACTGCACAGTCGTACCTGTCACGTTGAATCGGGGATCCGAGACGGCGGAAATACACAGCGACAATTTGCTGCCATTTCGACGCTGGCGGAAACCTTGGATCCGTCCGCAACGAATACACAACGCATGTCCTTTGCAAACCTGTGACGAAAATCGTCCCGCAAAACCTGCCTCGCTGACGAAGAAGCAGATTTCATTACTTTCTTAGGGGGTAGGTTAGGTGTAGATGCTGAAAGCATACGTGGGGCAAGCAGGCACAGCACGCAGACGCACCTGTCCCACAGTCGAACCTTGCACAGGTCGCGGTATGCGAAGAACGCCTCCGTCACCCGCTTTCGAGCATCCACATCGTCCGCGGGGAGGTACATTATCACACCCACCCACGAGAAAACCTTCCGGCGCACGCACACAAGTAGAGAATGCGATACACGAGACAACAAAGCATGAGGTAATTAGACATGCGGTCATAGCTGACTTGAAGCTTTCGTTCAAAGCGTAGGGCGGGCAGAGGCCTGGGACGAGGTGGAAGCGTTGCAATGTACAATACACGCACCGTTTCAGGCGAAGCTCCATCGTGCGCGGGGCTCAAGGTGGCGTTGCTTGAGGACGTCCATCGCTGTTCGATAGGCGCTGGTGCCGGTATTCCTTCCCTCTCGATGAGGCGCATTAGTTCGTCCTGAAAGTACGCGAGATGGTTTGTCACGTCAGAACAGAAACAAAACCAACAAGGACATGGCAAACATCATGATACGTATGGCGAGGAAATAACACGGGCGTGCCTTCCCGAAACGATCCGCACTGTCTCGCATGCATCGTACGGTTGCGGCTGAAAGTTTACGGAACCATCGCTTGCTCCCAATACCACCGCTCACCATGTAGTCAAGGTCTTTGCCGTTTGGCTCCTCGAGCGTGCCCACCGGGAAGGAGACCTCGTTAACCCATTGCTGCCCACCGCACTCAAAACCAAGGATTTTGTCACTGTAGTCTACGCGGGTCCCTTGGCTCCGGCGCCAGAATTCCGCCTCGGCATTGTTGACCTGCCCACGACAGGAGTCCCGACGGGTTCGAAATTTCACTGCCAACGCGGAAGGGCCACTAGCGCTCGACGCAACAGCACATGAGTGTGAATGCGAACCCATGTTCTCTACCAACGCCTGACGCCATGTCACGTTGAATGAAATTCTATCTGAGAACCTTGCGCGGGAGTGACGGTGTGCATGCTATCCAACTTACCTGTTTGATCCAGGAGACGTCCAACGGCGCCACCGCAAGAAGGTGGTCTCTCAGCCCCGCAAAGTCGAGGGAAGAAATGTCCTTGAGGGCGGCAGGGGACAACGTAGAGCCGACCTTCTCCAAGAGGAGGTTCTCCAGTGGCTGAAGACAGTCCCTTTTGTCCCTTTCGTTGTTGGCTGACAATGTCCATCGTGCATGAGTTGGTAGAGCAAACGGCGTGACTCTTTGGTGACAAGCGCAAACAGTCGAAGCAGATTGCCGCAGCTACAGGAAGCCCAAGGCGCTACACTACTGTGACAACGAAAAACACAGATCTCCATGCAGCCAGCCAAGAACGATCATTACCTGGTGTCATATCGACAGTATTGTCATCCCGGGCTCCCCGTTGGAGGGCTTTGTCCATCTGCAGCGGAGTATCCAAACGTTCAAGGACGAGCGAGGGAAGTTATGTTAACCGACCTTTCTCTGAGAAATGTGAGGCCATCTTCACTTTCACCTAGGGCTTCAAGTCGGCAACTCAAGGACAAATGGCAAACATCGAGCGAGGTTATTGTATGGACGAGGAATGATTCGGTATGCGCCATACCCACTTCAAGGGAAGCCCAAGACGGACGAACGCATGTATAAAATGTACCTGCACTGGCCTTGTCGTTGACTTGCCGTGTAGGTCGACGGGGTTGCAGCGCACCACGACAACGGCATCAGTGTATGGGATCCACATGTACCTGACCAATCAGGAAGCGTTTTACACCGTTGTACGCTTCACGTAAGTGTGGTGCATAGCGTGCTTGGGTGGTGAAACTGTCGAGTCAATCCGTTTCGCCGTCTTCAAGTGGGTGTCGGCGTTCGTGCATTTTTTACCGCACGAGTCGCCGAAAACGGCGATCTACCGTACCTGATGTGCTTGTTGCTTCGGAGCAAGGCGTCGTGATTCGCCTTCACCTCTGCGCGAGTCATAACAGCAGTGCTTTCCACCAGCTGATGGCGCTCCACGCACTTGATCGTTACCTCCGTCACAACACCGAATGCACCGAGTCCAACCTGCTCGAAATCGAAGAAAAAGCGCGACAAGTTGAGGCATCTGTCGCATACGAACATCACATCCCCAAGTTGGCGTTATTGCACCATTGCCATCATCCGTCGCTGTGACCGGATCCAACCCACAACTTTTCTTCGCCAAGCTCACCTTGGCCATGCGAAAAAGAGAAGGGTTTTTCTCATTACTCAGTTCCAAGGTACCAAGTTTTGGCGTGACCAGCTTCATCCCTACCACCTGCTCATCCACGGGAGGTATGGTAGCACCGGTTCCATGTGCTCCGACCTGAGGGCGGACAATAACCAGACGGCAAGGGTCGAGACTTGAACTCACAAGGTTTCGCGTGCTTAAGCACAATGCGAGCAACAACGTTGCTCTTTCACCGCGCTTTCTGGGTGCGTCCTCCAGCGTTGCTTGTACCGCTGTGTCAATATCCGTCCATTATACACAACACCTGGCGATCTCCCAAGTGCGCCGGCAGCATATCATGGTATCAAGCAAAACCATATCGCTTGCATTTGTTACCATGCCGAGTTGCGGGCTTCGGTATGGTTCGCACCTGCAGAAAACCGCCGAGTTGCTGCTCGCTGATTGAGGCGTAATTCTGGAGCGTCAATCCATGAGGCGCTAGCGCGTCCACCACTTGCTGCACTCGCGCTCCGGCCTGGGAGAGAAGCACGGTTGATCGATTTGACGGAAAGTGTCGCCACTAAGATGAGGTGAGCATGCTGGTGCAGCAATGCCACTGCAGCGATGCTGGTCCCCCGGTTGCTAGGTGCTTACCTATACGTGTTTCTCTGGTTGGGAACAATCTCTGCATGTCTCGATGCCGCTTGACCACGCAAACGGCAAGTCAACTACCATCCTTTTTACAACGAACACGAGAAAAACTTGGCACGCAGCATTCCTCACTTCTACGGTCACAGTTCCTTTCTTCTTGTCCACGTGCAGCACGCGATCGCACTGGCCGAGAGAGAGCATCGCATCTTCACTGAGGCCGAGGCCGTTCGGGGAGAGAGCGTTACCGACAACACGTATGCGCTTTCCCGAGTTGTGAGCCTCGCTGATGATGCGTTCAACCTTGTGGCAAGGGCGAAGGGCGGAGGAAAGCGAAAGTTTGTGGGCGAGGCAATACCGCGAACAGGGTGATTGATATGAGAATATCAAAACGTCGACCAACAACACACCTTGTTGAACAAACAGGTGTTCGTTCCATATCAAGATGTTCGATTGTTTCAACGGAAAGCGAGGAATTCTTGCTGCAAAAATGCAGCGGAGGCGATGGGTTTTAGAGTGCACCTCCTCAATAGAGCACGCTTTCCATTCCTTTCACTCCACCAGTATTCTGCCGGTGATTTGTCGAATGTCGCAGCTCATGTTTTGAGTTTGAAACAATGCACCCTCGAACGTCATTAACCTTGCTTGGCTGTGTGGCCTCGACAGGGCGATGTCGAGGTACAGTGCAGTGATACAATAGTATCAAAGTAAACAGAGGCAGGACCAATTTCACCTCATGGGCGGATTCTGGCTGCAGGTAAGCCTTCGTCTTGACGGAGTGAGTCGACGACCAGTTCTCGATTTCCACGTCGTCATCGTCATCATCCTTGTGCTCCTCCTGTAGTTTGCGGCAAGGGCATGCAGTGATGGGCAGTTCAACTCCCGCCGCATTCATTTACATATGCCCCTGGTGTTACAACATCCAAACTCAAGAACCTGACTTTTCCATACATTCATTGCACCACACGGTTGACGACACGTAGGCTCGAGCGAAGGGGACTAACACGTCCATCCGAAGGAACGTCACCACAAAGCGAACTTAGAGGCTGCTACCATCAGACAGCTTGAGAGCGGGCACGCCTTCATACCCAATTGAAACCAGCGTCCCCAAAAACTCGTCTCTCTGAAATAACATGCATTTTCCGCGTGACTACGTGAAGAGAGAGAGAGAGAGAGAGAGAGAGAGAGAGAGAGAGAGAGAGAGAGAGAGAGAGAGAGAGGAGTGGACACACCGCGCGGATTTCCCACAGCAGACCATCTTGGAGACACATATAAAAGCCCTTCATCGCTGATCGGCATAGCAGCGAAATTTCCATCCACAGACCTCAATCACGAATCCTCGCGGATGCGATGGTAATGAGAATAACCTCAGCTCTGGGACCAATAGTGCCTTTGTTGTCATATTCCACCACGCCGTTGTTACTGAGCTTCAACTTGTTGGCGTGTACCAGGTGTCTGTCATCAGCGCTTTCTAATACGCACATAACACCGACAATTTTCTCAACATAAAACCATGTAAACACCGCTTCAGCAAGTTCTAGAACAGTCCCTGAGCTTGAATTGCGTACCTCGTGGACTGAGAGAGCTGCAACGACGATGTGCTGTAACGAGCCGTCTTAGGGGAGGTCTGCGGGCGTCATGCCCGCCCGAGGTACGCCTCCTTCAGTGACGTACACAAACACAAACACGAGGAGCTCTCTCTGTCTTCCAACCTCCTCCGCGGCCACCCTGCCCGGGGAGCCCAACGACTACAGAAAAAAAGCGTGTTCGCATTTTTCATCCGGCTGTTGGCCCCCTGCCGTATGTTAGGTAGCCGGTTAGCGTGGTCGATGCTACGAAAAAGAAACACACACTCTCATTGGTTGCTATGCATACCTGCGCACACCTGAACAAAAAAATCATTACAGCGCACCTGGCATTGCGCCAATCCTCCCAAAGCCGCCGCCGTGGTGGCCATCAGTGCCATCAATGACATGCTTTCAGCATAGGTGGGCACATCTGAGCAGCTCTCCGCACCACAGGGGGGGGTGTAGGTCAGGCATGACCCATGCCCGCGGGATGCCATACTTCGCCATCCCAAAACGGCGGCAGCACGGCGCACCTACCCGAAAAAGGAGCAGAAATGAAAAGATTTTGGAGTTATTGTAGTGCGGGGGGCGGGTATAAAAGGGTGGTGGGGCAGCTGAAGATGACCGCCTTTTATTGGGCAACCGCCTCATTCAGGTTTCTACAATACCTCAGCAAGGCCGTTACCGCCCTACAGTGAGGGAAAACGAATGTACGAGCTTACCGTTTTCGCGAGTAATGTCCCACCGGCGCGCCGCAACGAGATAGAATATCGTCACGCACAGCGGTGTAACGTCGTGTGTAGTACGAGCCGCATCATCACTTGTCACTGTTTCGATGCTAAACGTTCATCAACCCTCTGGTTGACTTTGGGCGATTTTTGTGATGGAAGGTATACAACATGGTGTTACGGGGAGCAACGAATCCGTGCACCTCGTGAGCAAACACAAAAGACAGGGAGGGAGGGCAACATGGACCTACGGAAAGAAACAATGATATCCAGACGGTAATATGCAAATACCATTGTTGATGGTGTTAACAGAGTCCCCGCTCGTCCGCTCTACAGCATCTGAAGACAGGGTTGTCAAGCGCAAACCCGGGTTCGAAACAAATATCACTGAATCACATCGGGCATTGGGTGAACCGGAGCTAAAGTTGGCGAGCGGTCTATTCGCTCGCAGGGCGCGTGCCCACGTGCCCCAATCTCACACAAACATCATCCACCGTCGCACACCTCCCGCAAGAGAGAGAGAGAGAGAGAGAGAGAGAGAGAGAGAGAGAGAGAGAGAGAGAGAGAGAGAAGAGACAGCAAACACAACACACCGAGGGTGGCTGCGCATCGTTGTAGTGCATCGCAATGACTGCAATCCTGGTGGCTATCATTGTACACTGGCGGATTGCCGTGAACGGTTTTTCGCGATGGCAGATAGATGCTTACTGAAGGTAGACTATGGGATAACAACTTTGGTAGACGTTTCCGTGGTTGCTGAAGGGGAGTCCCGCATAAATCCCCCGCCCCCTTAAGGTACATGGAGTCATTTGAATCCAGACTTTGACAGACCCACGCCTGGTATAAAACCGGACTACCACGCTCACACTTCGCACCCAGACCGAGAGTTGGTCAGGAAAGATTCACAGAACCCTCAGTTTGATTGGGTGAAATGGTGATACGACCGTTTATTTTGTTCTACCTCAAGCTTCATTAAGCTAACCCTGACAACGGGCTCCACAGCCAACCCGCAAGCAGCAAAAGGATGTTTCATTGTTCTTTCTCCTCGTGCCACATCACCGCGCGGTACACAGTAGCAGCAGCAGCAGCAGCAGCAGCAGCAGCCACCAGCACCGCAAGGGCATCAACCGCGAGATGTACTGCCGTTCTCACGTGGTTTTGCACCCTTCCTGCTGGAGTTTTTCCCCGGCTCGCGCGGCTCAGGGGGCTCACTGACCGCAGTCCCATGTCAACCCCAACCCAGTGCAACCCCCACCCACAGGCTATTCGTTGTTTGTGTCGACGTTTTTCAGCAATAGGTTTGTTTTTAGACTCCTGCAGTATCTGTTGATAGAGATAGATTCTGTTCGTTTTTGTGAGAAAGAAATACTCCGATTAACAAGCAACAATGAAGGGAGTGGCCAGCACACAACACATACATATGCCACAACCACACATCTCCGCCGCGGTTCTTTCCCGGGCTAACTCTTGTCTCCGTGCGATATCTCCCGTGTGAACACCCGTTAACCGGGCTTCAAATATGAGTCGACATTCGATTTCTCCTTTGAGACAGAGCCTAACCGAAGGATCTAGGCAAGGACGAAATGTATATCCATCAGACAATTGCAGGTTTCCGAAAGTAGTGGGGACCAAAGGGTTCGTCTCGGCACTCTTGCCTCGCTCTGACATGAATGTGACGTGATCAACACACCTTTCCTTGGCACACCAGCGTTCGCAAGCTGAGCATTGTAGATGCCTTGGTGGGAGTGGCTGGTGTGCTACAGCTCGAGAGAGAGAGAGAGAGTGCGCGCCCAGTAGCGTGTCAGCGCACAGCGCACAGCCGTGTGACGAATGACGAACGGCAAACGCCGAGTCCCGCCGACGGCAAACCGGCGGCACTGTGCGTTTCGATCAATGAAGAGTAATTGCAAGTTCAGAATCAAGATGCCTCCTGCGCTTTTCTGGCCAGATTCCCCATGAAACCCCTCCCTCCCCCGCGCTCTGCACCGCACACGCTCCGCCTTTCTCTGCTCTCTGCCTCTGTGCTCCACGCGCAACACCGAATCATGAGGCTTGAAACTCTGCTCGTTGCGTTTGTGCCTGTCTCGGTGACTGCATTCTCTTTCGTGTCGAAGTTGAGACCTAACCAATTCTCGTTGGAGGTCAGGCCGCAGGTTATGTCGCGATATCGGACTGGACGAGCAAGTCGACCACGCACCTTGCGGCCTTTGTGGATGATGAGTTTTGGAGCTGGTGCAACTGATCGATATTCATGGTGAGGAGATGGGGGCGGTCTGCTCGCTGGTATGCTGTGTTGATAGACCGCCGTACTCGTGTGACACATCAGGCTTTATGTACTGCTGCTGTGTAGATGGACGTCTGACCCGTACAAAACAGGAGGGAATACATGACACCGACCGTTGCAACGTCGCTGCAAGTTTTGGGCTGCACACAGTACCTGTGAACGAAACTATACGTTCCCACGATTCGACCTTCGAATATGATTGCTTCCATCTCGGCATCATGAAGACGGCATGTTCGTGATGTTGCTCTTCCGTGCTCCAGAAGATCGGAACCCAACAGCATTTGCCTGTGTTTACGATCGAAATCAGTCACATTCGGCTAGACACAGCCAAGCGAGATATGTACATACAAGTACATGCACACTTATATTGACACCACGCGCTCCGTCATTTTTTTCAGCTCATAGAACAGCCTTCACTCTCGGACCAAACTGCTTTCATTTACCTCTGCTTCGGTTCAGGGATGAAACGGACAAGGAAGTGAACGTCAAGGCGCGACTACCTGCGTGGGCCAAGGGCAAGTCTGTCGTCCTCGACATGACCAACACCCACGTGAAACTGTTTCTCAAGGAAGAGGAGTCCACGCCCATCATTGAGGTGCGGAAGTGTTTCACCATTGCGATGGATCTCTAGGGTGACACCACTGGTGCTCTTTCGATTATTTTTGAAACAAAGAGGCTCGTTGAGAGCAGGTCGCGTGCATGCACATGTGCATGGGGTTGCCCTTGTCCGCCTTACCACCAATCCGCACAGCAGCTCTCATATTCGCGCTGGGCCTCCCGCTACTCGCAGGGCGACTTACGAGGAGCTATCTTGATGGACGGCAGCTATTGGACGATGGGTGAGCGGGCGATGGCGTATGGGCTGCCACACCATTCATCGGCTCACCTTGTTATTTCCGTACATTTGGTCCAAAGCCAGGAAGTACACGAAGTGTTGCCAAGAACGTCACGAAACAGAGAGTTCGTGAGCGTTGCTGTTTGCCAAAAGTACAACAGTTGATAAATCACGTAGTGATTGGTCGCCCCCTTGACCCTGCTTCATATTGCACGCCAACAGTTTTCGACACCTCGCCAACTGCTCGTGTCGGCAGAGACCCTCGATGACAATGGCAAGATGCTTTACCTCACCCTGGAGAAGGCGCCGCAGCTTACTGGATTGGGTCCTTGGATGGGTGTTGTCCAGGGTGAGAAACAAGTGAACTCGGACTACCCCGAAGAGGACAAGGCAAGTTTTTTTCGTTTCGTGTTCGATTCGAAGATTTGTTGGGCAATTCGGCACCTTTGGAGTTGCTGCGAACAGGTCTGACAAAGATGACTGTCGGTGTCTGGGGATGAGGTGTGTCATCGGACTGCGGTACGTCGACCGACAGAGCGACTGGTGCAGGCGTTGGTCAGCGACAAATACTCTACTTGGTGTGACGGGGCCTAGACGTACTGGTTTCCGTGTTTTCAATGCTTCTTCGAAGTCTCGCTTGGTTGCTAGGTGGTGTTGCCTTTTTTTGGTTGAGCCACGCATGATATCCACAGTTGCACATTCTATAGAATGTACCATGGGTTAAGTGACTGCCTACACCCGCGCTGCTAATATTTCTGCCTTGGAGTCTTTGAACTCAGTTGATTGGCCTGTTGATCTCTCTCCACCAACCCAACCAATGGCAGGCGGCGGAGATAGCTGCCATGGCTCACGAGGAGAAGAAGGCACAAGGTGGGGGTGGTTCGTAATACAAAGCGATTTCGACGTCGCGAATGACTATGATTGGCATCAGACTACACTCGACCTGAGTAGCTGGTTGTTGTTGTTATTGTTGTGCTGTGTACAACAGCGTATCGAGATGATTGCAGGTTTGAACAGGAGTCGGGCAAGGCGCTCGCTGTTTGATGCTATCGTAAGCATCTGGTTCGCACTGCTTAATTTTTCGCCCCAGATGCTGAGTCGGGCACACCGAAGCATACCGGAGTTGTGGACGAGGATGGCTTTTGCAGAGACCTGCTGGCTGTGCAGGCGATGAGTGGGGCAATGGTTGCGCGACAAGTAAGTGAACTGTTACGGCACCCTTTGCGCTTCATTTGTCTGAAATGCGTTTGGTTTTTACTACCCATAAAACAGCTGTTGTGATTGCAGAGAGTATTTGTCTAACACCCTGATACTTTGTATGTGCAGTGTATGTATAAAAATTTCTCTGAGAGGATGCGACCCCCAAGGTTGGGGCGCGTCTCAGTGCATGTTTTGACGTCGCGCTTTCGTTGGGAGACCGCTGCGACCAGCCCTTACAAGCTGCCGATATACTAGAAAAGATTAGCGGACACATTCGACAACGCGTAGAATGCGGGCAATTCCTCATGGAAGAACGAGCTGGAGGTTGTAGGGAAGTGTGTTCCGCTGCCTCCCGTGTCAGCTATGGTACTGCCACGTTGCGGTAGAAATAGTTTATTCGAGAGGACTGTCAAGTATCATCTCCTGGAGGTGACGTTAACGTTTCCTCTGGTGTCCTGGGTTGCACCTACCCCCAACAGGTACCAGTGAATGGAAATGCTCTTTTCTCCGCGGTGGCGATCTCCAAATGGTTCATCGAAAGCGGTGAACATCCTGATGCCTCGTCGCCGGAGATTGAAACAATAGCAAAGGATTTGCGGCAGGTATGAGTATTCGTCTGGTATAGCAATAGGAGGTTTTGCCACTTATTCGATATCTTGATGAGGACTGCTTAAAAAAATTACTTCCCCACCCTGAACCAAGTATCTCCCGGTTTTTGCCCCTCGCGATGTCGTACAAGCGCATATCCACTCGGTAGACTTTTAATCGATGGTTGACGAAAGTAAACTTGTCGAGTACCCCGCCTGAAATGGTGAATCTTCCAGATTTGGTGGTACGCCAGGATACAGCCGAAACAATAAAGCACGTTTGCATCGCTGCATGGGGGAAGCGTGAACTCTGAATTATCTTCGTGTTGTCTTTGGGCCTCTTTCGCTGCCTTGCAGAAAACGCTGGACTACCTTACAAAAGCATACAAAGAGAACGCCCCAATCTACATGTCGGGGGAGTACATGGACGCCAGGCCGTTCGTGGCCGCTCAGGCGAAAGCTAACAGCATGGCCGACGGGGACGAGTACTTACAGGTGTGCTTCAGCAAATTTTACGGCCAGATGCGTGTCGCCACGATAGTGTCTAAGTAGCATGCGGCAGCGTGTCGAGTCTGTACAGCCCTCGGCCGTTTTTTTCTATTC
This sequence comes from Ectocarpus siliculosus, assembly GCA_000310025.1. Lineage (NCBI taxonomy): Eukaryota > Phaeophyceae > Ectocarpales > Ectocarpaceae > Ectocarpus > Ectocarpus siliculosus. Next base: position 1,349,356 of record FN649736.1, read on the forward strand.
TGTTCATGTTGTCGATGTTGCAAGTGCAACCCGTAGCAGCTCTATCGGAAGAATTGCCAGCGCTGATGCTAGAATAGCATTCCACTGACGGACGAACCCTGCAGGACACGGGTGGATTCATTTTACGTCGTAGAGGGTTTTTGGGACTCTCAATTGCAACGGTGCTCATCACTAGGAGTCAACTAGTCCGCGCCTATGGAGCAGCAATGTAGTGCCACTTTTCATGACGATGCGGCCAAGCCCAACTGCTGTTCGCAGGTTTAGATCATCCCCTTGTGTGTTTCCAACCTTAGCATGCTGCGCGGTATGGAAGCACGATCGTCGTATGAGCACAGCCCTTACACTGTGTGCCACCAAACACTTTGCGTTATTCCGTTTCAGGCGATGCGGGATGACACTATGTGGGGAGGAGGTGGAGAAGTCGTGGGTCTGACTCATGTGCTCAAGAGGCCACTACACGTGTACGATCTGGTTTCAACAGGCCGACGGTGAGGGAGTGTAGCGCCCACTTTGGTATGTGACGTTGGGTTCGAGTATTTAGGAAAGCACAACCCTCTTGTTCCCCACCGATCGGCAAAATTCCAACCGCCATGCCTCCCTGGAGGTATCCCGAGAACGACGGCATGCTTCACGTCGACGGCTGCTCGGCTGACGACGGCAGAAAATGCGCATGTCTGTACGTGGTCTTGGTGGCTTTTTTACCAACTTTACTCTCTGCTCGCCTTCGGAATGATGAATTTTCGCAGGTTTGGCCTGAGAGTCATTGGGAGGTTCGGGGCCCCGCTGTACGCTAAAGAGAGGCCGATCCACATCGTCAGTACGTACGCGAGGTAAGCACTCAAGAGGTATATTTGCAATAATTTGGGAGCTGCTGTTGAAGAACGAACGGATATACATGAAAAATCAAGATACAATCGTATGACGTGTCTTTCGTGCCGCCAACTCCGCTCCTTTTCTTCATTGCAGATTCCCCGACCTAGACCCTGGAAGTCAGTCTGCTGAAGGGAACCACTACGTAGCCTTGTATCCGTACGAAGACGTTCCGGAGAAGAACAAAGGGAAGCTCTGAATCCTCAAGACTGAGCGTTTGGTTTTCGGTTTGCAAGAATCACCACTCAAGTAGTTCCCACAGGATGGGTGAGGTCCCATTTGTCACGTGAATGTCATGTTTGTGTTGCGCTGTCGTGGAAAGAGCAACGGAACGTAGTTAACATGGTGTACCTTTCGGTACACGTGGTCTAGAGGAGCATACAGTAGAAGTGACAAAGCGGTCAGGCAGGTGCGCTCGTGTTGACCTGGTCCGTTGCCTTGTATTTGGGCGAACAAACCTTGCGTATCCTACCTACTGTAGCCCGATAGGAATAAGGTGTTGTTGTGCACAAAAAGAATACAAGTATTGTACACGGCTTGAAGCGCGAGTATGGCAAACCCACTATATGCTGGTGTGATTGGCAACACCGATTCGTGGCGACGGCCGTTTTGCTCATGTTGGAATGCATCCATCCGAGAGAATCGCAACAATGTACAGCTGCTGAACGCCTGCACGTGGAATCGCCGTTTTTCTTCTGCAGTTGGCGTGTTAATCCACTGGCTAATACAGCTCCCCTTTGGTTGCAAAAGTCCCCCCTTGCAAAATCCGGAGCTATGATTGATGATGGTGATGGTCAACAACATGTTGGTTCAATGGAACAAAATTGGTCGTTCTTTTCAACAGGAAAGAGACACACATAGTCTATATACCACTCTGGGTTAGAGCTAGCTGCTCGGATTCTAAAGACTACACTTTTGCAAGGCTGACTCGCCTCAGCTTCTCCACCACCCCAAGATTTACACCGTATGCGTACTGCTGCCCATTTCAAGCAGCTTACACAAAGTCCTTTGTGCATGAAACAGCAGTAGCATGGTCATGAAATGCCTAACTGCCGCTTGAGGAAGTCGAACGTAGTAAAACTGATGCTGATGCCCACCGGCCCCTTGACCCAGTTCATGCTCAGACCCTTGAATAATCCTCCCATTCCCTGTTCTTTAAAAACCGCCTGCATGCATGGTTGTGACAAACAAGAAGAGCGTCAAACCAGGGTGGGATATGAATGGCTGAGGGCATGCGTCGTGGAAGTTTCTATCGGAGACTTGTTGCGGGAGAAACGGATCTAAGTTATTCCGTAATACCACGCTGTCATAGCGTCACAAGTGCTACCGCCTCAGTCGCAACGGTGTGCGTGTGCAGTATTGGACAAACCGACCTTCCCAATTACGAATTCTGACACACGTGAAAAGGAGCCAGCAACGCCGACAAATTGAAAACAACGCGCATTGCCGTGCATCGTGGCTCACCCTCCTACCGTACACATGGCACTTGAGTTGCCCACCTTGAACGTTTGAAAAATATTTAATCTGCGCACAAATTCCGGCTTCATCTCCACCCCTGATTTCGGCACCTCGAACACCTGCCGAGGACAATGCATTTCGGTCATGACAAGTGGGACCGCCGATTGAGCAACCTAATCGAAATGGCAAAACATATGGCGATGCCTTTGGAGTATTCGGCGCGCATCGACCAGAATTGTCGTATCAGCAACAGCGTCTCACCAACCACCGATGCCGGTGAATCTGCCAACACCGTAAACCAACCGCGTTCCGAGCTACGGCCATTATGGTGATGTACTACATCTATACTGGCATATCTCGTTGGTCTGTGAACAAAGGCTACCTGGGTGAATTGGTTTCTCTTCTTGTTATCGAGATCACGTCTTTCTATCCTTTAGGTCCCTCCCAACTCTGTGCTGAATTCAGGCATCTCTACATCGTGTGCGGTTGTCATCCCTCCCGTCCTCTCGCTCCCTGCTCAAGGACGAAAATACAACAAAGCTCCCGAGAGGCCGACGACAAATTTGTTGGGTTGATATTTCATCAGTTTACCATTTACACCAGCATGTCTTTGAAAACGAGTCATGGTTGGGTAGTCTACCTTGGTGGAGTCACGCTCCCAAAACACGGCCTAATCAAGAAGTTTTTTTTTCGACTTTCGGTTACCTTCTTGACCCCCGCGTGTGTGTCGATGAGTCCGTGCGTCTGCATCCGTCTTCTCGTCACCTCCAGCGGGTATGTACAGCTTTGCGCTATGAGCCCAGCAAGAGCCCCGATCCCCAGCTTGTGAAACGTCCCTGGCTCCTTCCCCGTCAACACAGCCACCTATCACACACACCCAGGACACACACGAGGGTCGTCAGGAAAGTCTCGATATCACAACAGTAGAGCGTGGCGTTTGTACAAAAAGGAATTATCGCCAAAGGGTGAGCCCGAGCACAGAGCATTCGATTCTCCATCAATCCCGCAAATGCAACATGACTCTCGAGACATGTTCACCTTGTGCTTTGCCTGCTCGTTGATGGAAAACGCGATCCCTGCGTAGGGGATGATGCCCAGCAGACTAGGCGTCACTCCGCGGTATAGTGCCTTGAAACCGTCCTGGCGAACCACTGTCTGTAGCAGCTCTTGGACTCCCATGCTGGAATTTACGGTGACCACAAAATATACGGGCATTCACCGTGGGTGAGAACAAGTGGCATGGCCGACACAAAGCACACCGAGTCGGTGCCGCTCTAATTGTGCTACACCCCATGTCAGGTTAGTTGGGTTGCATGGATCAATGAGCGACAGCTTTGGCTGTAGGTTCGGTTCTAAATTCGGAGATTGCGGTTGACTGAAGGCTACACGGTGTACCAACTGCAGCATGCCAAGCGGCAGAGCTGTCGGTCGCTCCTTCGAGACGCATCAACGCACTCGACTTTTGTTAGCCCGCCTCGTTTCGATGAAATTGGAGGTGTTTCCACGGATGTGCTTATACCGCCCATCCTACCGTTTTTGAATGAATACTGCTGTGAGGCCAAACCTTTCCGTCGAATCAAATCGGCAAAACGTTCAGATTCGAGTCAAACATCGGGAGATCAAGACTCAAGGAGCGCCATTGTGATTAAGTAACAGCATTGCCCGCCCGTCTACTTTCCTGAACCAAAAAGTAGAATTCTAGTGACACCCCGACTAGCAAAGTAAATACAATGTTTTTTCCGAGTCAATGACATGGACCAGGACCAAAGCTTAGGTGCAGCGCGGTCTACTCGCACGCACCCCGCGCCATCATAGTCCGAGTTGCACGCTCTCCACGTCGCACCCCGCGAAAAAGAGCGAGAAAGAGAGACAGTCCGAGACGAAAGCATTCCACGCCACGCCAACTGTCGGATGACTGCACATCGTTGTTTCGCGGTGACTAGGGTATTTCTGACAACAGTTAACAAGATACGACTTCAGTTCTGCTTCAAATAACAAACATGCAAAAGAGTTGTTCACCTTCTTCGTCGTCCGCCCAGTTTCCTGGCATGTCCAACCGCCAGTCTCGCCCGTGCAAGGTCCAGAGGATACGTTACCAAAGCGGATGTGGCTCCCGCTAACGACCTGGATAGAGTAAATCGTAAATTCAATTTGAAATTGTGTGTTCAGCTCCGAGAATTGCAACACGATTCGGTGGCGATACCATAATACTGTATCAGCCACGGTTGCGTTGTTGGCATCATGCCCATGGGCATCCTCCGTGGGTTCCTTGATGTGTGGATGATGGAACAACCACCGCGCAGATTCACGGGTTTCTGTAATCGATTCATCCACCACAACGTTTCTTGCATCCACGAAAAATGAGCTGACCACGCTTGGAGGGTGCATACCACACCCCGAGTGCTCCAATTGCAGCGTACGCGAGTGCGCAGGACGAGACACCGCTACTCCCACTTTTCATTTCTCGTTTTCGAAAACTGGCCCTGTTCCTTACCCTGACATGAGTGACTCTGTGTTGGAAAGTCGTTGTTCCGCGTTTGGGTCGCGGCGCGTCTTCCGCAGTAGGGCCCACCGTTTGAGCGAATCGAACATCATAAACTGCGTTCCCGCATACGGAAACACGCGAATCATCGTCGCGCTGGAAAAAAACACGATGGAGGGTCGGGGAGGCAATCCGGTTATGGCGGTGTACCATAGCAACGAGCTGGACTCCAAACGCTATCTTGGCAATTGAGACAGGAAACAACGGGGCCACAGTGGCGACATGTTAGCCCACGGGCAGTCAACATCTACCGATGAACGCAAAATGGAACAGGATGGTACCGGCGCAAGTCATGGTTGAAATAAAATCCTATCAAACAACAGCTCGGTCAAGTAGTACCTCCGAGGCAATCGACACAATCAACACAACCAGGAGAAAGCAAACCTGTTGCCCTTCCAGAGTCCGGCCGGGCCTTCCAAGGCTAGAATGTCCTGGAATAGCTTCTCCGCCTAAACGCGCATGAAAAATGCAAGCACAGTATTGCGCAACAACGATGGACCCACAACGAATGAAAATGCAGTCAGAGCATCCGTCCAGCCTTCTCTGGGGTGGATGTGGTTCCGTTCCAGCTTATTCGAAATCATCCAGGTTCCCAAATACCGGTGGGTCGCCGTCAACCGCGGCCATGCTGGCGTCAAATCCACACCAATGGCCGTCATCCCGAATGACTTATGCACCCACAGGAACGCAAATAAGCCATGCACCCACAACCTTGACAGACCAAAAATAACCCCTGTGCAGGAAAAAAAAGTGTAAAATTTTCCGAGGCTCGCACTCTTGTTGTTCTCGACTCCAGCTCCAACGTCCTCTCCCTTCACCCAGCAACTGGTTGATTTAGAACTAAACCTTTTGTGGTACTCCCCAACAACACAAATCTCCGCTTTGGAACGGGCATGAAATCGACCAAAAACCCTGTAAGCGCTAACCCTAACCCTAACCTCAAGCTCACTCGATAGGTGCTAGCTTGGCGCAGGGTGGTTAAGTTCTAGGTTTGTGAGCCGGCATTGGGGCTAGGTTGGTGTTTATGGGTTGTCAATTTCTAGGTTGGTAGGCTTGGATAGGTGCTAGGTTGTCGTTGATGCGACAAATCTAGGTTGTTATTGCTTGGATAGGTGCTAGGTCCTGGCGAGCGTTGGTGCTAGGTTGATGGGCCTTGGAGTAGGCCTAGGTCGCTCTTGGGTGGGAAACGGTGCTCATGCAGGTCTGTTTAGGCGGGACTGCCAAGTTGTGGGTGAACGACTTGGGTGCGTCCCCGTGGGTGTATCGAGTATTTTTTGGCCGTCAAGTTCTTCATTGTCGATTGTTGGATCCTCGGGCAATGCATCGCACCAGACAACATGAAGAAAAAATTCAGCAGCGGGACAGGCACACAGTATGTTCGATACATTAACTTCCTCGCCAGCACAAACAAAACCCGTGTAAGCTTCTCCGTAAGATGCCAGGAGTACGATTCGCCCCGCAAAGGCGTATCGCTCACAATGACTCCTTAAATCACATGTCTTGAGCGCTTTCATGGAGGTCCATTGACATAATGGTCACCACACTGCCGTCTTTGTACTCCCCCGAGTCTAACAACACTTTGCCAGAATTATTTCGCTGGCAAAGGAGACATGCTGCAAACATCTCTCTGTGTCATAATGAGCTCACTCCGTGAGCCTCTCTGCATAATTGGTAAACAGCAGGAGTTGTCATGGGGTTACTGGTCGGCAACTTCGTTCATGTGGAAGCAACAACAGCACATCCATTGCCTCTCGGCAAGACAGCTTGGTCGTGATCCAATCAGACACCTCGAGCAGGACCTGTACCCTATGCTTCAAAGGGGACTTCGCGAGAAATTACGTTCATGAGGAACTAGAACAGGGAGGGGGTACACAGACCCTATCCGTAACCCTACACCCTAACCCAACTTCCCCCGACTGAATTTATCCAACAATTCACTTGATAGAACACGCTGCTGACAAAAAATGATCCGCAAAATGACATGAGGGCCAACGTCGGCACATGAGTGTCGCCAAAACAAGTACTTCTCTACTTGCATGGTTGTGGCCCCTCTTATAGGGCGGGAATATGTAGACCGATTCATGGCAGGCACAACATTTCGATGTTCTATCTGTGCCAAGAACAGCGGCCCTTCACCCCACACGCTGCTTTGTCCATCACTGTCTTAAAATCACACGTGTGCAACAGCGGCAGCATGGTCACACACCTTTTTGAAGCTAAACCTCTCGTTGGTGACCTGGAAGAGGATCTTGATCCTATCTACCGGTGCCACCACTGACTTTGCCAGCATGCCGGCCAGTCCACCCGCGACTACTCGCTTCAGAGTAATAACCACGTCATCGCGGTGGTGCTAAAATAGCGGAGCGGTAGAATCAACAGCGCAGGAGCAGCAAAGCCCAAACATGATCAAAGGGAAGTGCATGCCGCCTGTAGCAGCCTGAGGTCTGAGGAAGGTGCGTGTTACTTCATTGTTTTGGATGATGATACGCGGTGAACGCCAGCGCGATTGTAGGGGATAGATATGTATGTAGCAGCCGTGACGGATGCGGCAAAGCTCCGAACAGCAAGGGTTGAACGACTCAACGAATAAGCACAACTCAAGATTGCTGTCAATGGCCATGGTGACAAGGTAGAACTAGGAGGGCTGGGTGACTCTATTGCGCAGCGTACGTCCGCATCACCTCAAGTTTTCCGTTCGCGAGCGCGCTCAGAAATAGATTGCGCTCCATGGCGGGAGGAGTTCTTGCTTCGGCTGCCGTCTCCTTCTCCCTAAATCCCTGGTTGATGCTATCATCGGTATTTCCAGTAGTCTCAGTCCCTCGGTCAGCCCTGCTGCTAGTTGCCAATACAGCAGTGCTAGTAGTTGAGATCCCTTGCCCAGAAACCCGCCGGTGCACATCTCCGCTGCAGTGATGTCTCTCCAAGTACGTTGCACTGATCGTCGACCGCGGTATCTTCCCTTCGCCATCAGGTTCCTCCTTGCACATAGCAGCCTTCAAATCTAGCCTCGGAATCTCTGCAGCAGCAGTGGTGGCACAAGTACACACACAGCAGCTGGGGAAGAAGGTATAGCACGCAGCGGCAGTCCAGTGAGCTGGGTTGCAGCAAAACACAATAGAGAGCAAGCGTGATGGGGGCCCATCGCTAGGATATTGCTGTAGCACATGGGGGGTCCCTGTTTGGGTAGGGTTACAACAACAACGGAACAACGGTTAGGGTGCCAGTGCGGGAGATGCGCCGCACTCCTCCTGCTTCTGTTCTCAAGAGGAGGATTGGGATGGCTTCGTTGGAACAGCTCGTCACCATGGGTTTCTCCGAGGACGAGGCAAGGACTGCTGTGGAGGCGCATGGAGTTGGTGCATTGGACGTACTGCTTGGGGTTGCATCTCCAGCTCCACACCAGGCAAGCCCCACAGAGTGTATTGCGTATTGCATCCTTGCCTAGAACTGCTGTGGATACCACTGCTGTGCTGTCCATCTGTCCATAGCATTACATATGCATACGTACAAGTAGGGGCGTAGCCACACGAATTGGGAATCAGCGAATAAACAAACAACATAAGAACATCTGTTGATGCGGAGCAACTGCTCTCTTATCGGTGGCCGCAGAAGCACTCGACAGCCTAAAGTGGATGTTCAGGTGGGACTCTCTTAAGCAGCTTGGCACAATCCACCCGAACTCTAGACTGGCGTCCAGAATATAGGTAGAACGAAAACGCTAATCAATCACTATTGTTTTATGTTTTTATTCGCAGTATCGTGTATTCTACACCAAGTGATGTTTAGGCGTTCAGGCGTTTGACTACAATAGACCACCGGGTTGGAGGAAGGAAGAGAGAGTGCCCTCGGGCTAGCTGACGTGGGGGACTCCGTGCATCATGCTCTGGGGAAACAACCCCATGGATCATGGATCACTATATGCAGAACACCTGAAACAGCAGACGTCTCGCCGACAGAATGGACTACACATCTCATCACACGAACACATTCTTTGTATTCCGGGTACGATGCTAATCGATGTCACCGTCGACGAGGGAAAGGGCGGAGGAGGTACACGTAAGGAGAAGTCCTGTGTCATCCTCCGGTGTGACGCCAGCTGGTGCGTCCGAAAAACACACCACAAGACATAAGCTGGCGGCTTCAATTGATGGGATGGAAACGCACGCATTTAGTGCTTTGTGTGATCAACGCATGACCCACATGCGGCCAAGTGAGCTTTCGAAAATTGTGGGGAGGGAGGGTCGGGGTACGCAGAACAGAGCACCGCGCGAGGGTGTCGACTTGCCCTGACTTCCCCAACGCCAGACGCTCGCCAGACATGAGAACGGCATAAAAATGCCCCCCGCAAGAGGGAGCTAGTCTGGGAGTGCAGTCTGTGGGCTCGCACAAAATGAATATCGACACCATTTTTTCGAAGTTGGTGCAATTCGGCATCTTCTCAAGACTCGCAAGGGCACGGCCGCCCCCTTACCCCGGACCCGGCATAGCCGTGCGTGTCGTGGAGTTACCAGCAAAAGCCGCCAGGGAGCTACCATCCCTCAGGAACGGCTACTGGATCAGTTTTTGTCAGCGCTGACAACGATTGCACACGGTTATCGAAGGCAGCACTTTTCGTCATGCGCGGATTTGGTGGGAAACTGCGCTAGGCTAGGTATTGCACACTACGGCTCCATTTAGTAAATTCTCAACTTCTGCGCCCTAGGGACATGCCTGTATCTTCTCAAGCAAGCTTCATGAATTGTGTACATTCAGTAACACCACACACGTTGATCCAGGTTGTCTCTGCTTCGATCAGCCAGTATGACGTGCAGAACGGGAGATCTTCGTGCACATGCATTTGCTTGGAAGCTTCGTTGACGGTTCTGGAGCGTTTGGGTGATGGCACCGCGTGGGCTGGCTCACCAGACGATGTAGCGGTGAGTCTCCCGTGTTCTCCTGTTTCAAATTTCTTCCGCAACTACATGTTTGTTGTGGTGGACGATCGGATGGTTCGGTTGTGGGGGTATTTCTGGTATTGTGTTTTTCTCTGTTTTGGTAGGATTACGTTTGTCAGCATCGGCGCTACACTTGGCCGATCATCACGCTGTATCATCTGTTTGGCCTCGTTCAGAACTGCGTCAACACTGGGGTGGCCATGTACGAAGCAGTGGCAGCCACTGGCACGCTTGCGGTGGAGCACACTTCTGTCGCTGAAATTCTCGCAACTGTTGCCAGGTGACATGGTGGCCTGTTTCTTGGAGATGTTAAATGTGTTCAAAATCATGAGCAGGTCGAAGGTTCGTGAAATGATGGCTTCTGTGCGGCTGCGACTGGCACTGCGTTGGTGCGTGCTCGAGGCTGACACATGATCTCTGTTGACTTGCTGACAGCAACTAAGTTGCTGATTTCTGTGTGATGCAGATATCATGATGCACTGCAGCCCGCAACCGATAAAGTGACCCATCAGGGTTTGCTTGGCTCGGACACGTCAATAGCCAGAGTTCTTGGAGAGATTCGGGGTGAGCGGCGAGATCAAAGCAGGCCTGTGGCGGTCGTGATCACGAAGCCACCGGAAACGGTGAGGCGCGCTAGGGCACTGCCCTACTGCTTGTTTTGTTATAGCCATCCTTCAGTGTGCGTTCAACATTGCCCATCTTGTTGTTTGTATTGTTATAGCGGAGTTGCCCGCGAAGACGTCTACCTCCATGTATCAGTTTTCTGTCCCGGAATGGTGACAGATCTGAATTTTCTGCATCGCTCCAAGAGCATTTCACTAAATAGTGAGTGAGGTTGTGTGGAGGAAAAGTCACATGAGTATGAGTCCAATGAACCCGCTGGAACTTTGCTCGACTACCTCAGGTGGTCTGCTTTTTGCCTGCGGAGAGCCAAGCAGAAGGGGGTGCTGCGACCACAGGAGCACCTTCGACCCGACAATGGCTGCTGTTTGATTCGCACCCCCGCCCTCAGCATGGGTTGGTTGGGGCAAGCGTTCGTTGTTTCGCGGCGGAGGAAGCTCTTGTCGAGGCGTTGAACGATATATTTCCAGCGGTTGACCTCGGCACGGACAGCGTCATGTCGAGCATGTACAACATGTTCGACTGCGTCCCCTTGTCCTTGAAGAAGAGATAAAAGAGTTGCACAAGCAATCTGCAGGTACTGGGTTGTAGGGTTGTTTCTGTAACACTTGGTATGGCGTCTACAATTGGTATTGCTGGCCCGACGGTGGGCTGTGCTTGCGCACCTCCACAAGAAGTGCTCCTTTTTCAAGCAGCCCCTGAGTACAGCTTTACCATAGTTCGAAGGTGATGCGCAACTACAAGCGGGCGCAACATGTGGGCATGGAGCAGGTGGATTGTTAACAACGCCTTACTTTAGTTGTGCGATCTGCGCTCACGCACATCGATCATTTTCCCGACGTCCCTCCCTCGCGTGTATGTATGCGTAAACTAGGAGTAACACTAGTCTGGTAATCGAGTACCCGCGCAGGTGTTGCTGGACCGCCTGCGCGAGAAACGAAGTTAATGAGGAAATAGAACAGGGAGGGGTACGCAGACCCTAACCCTAACCCAACCTCCCCCATTGCATGCTTGGAGCTTGAACCAACAAAAACCCTGCGACGGCTAGACTTCTACTGTACAGTAGTGGTGTTGCTTGTTCATGGCGATAGCATGCTGTGAGCGAATTACCGAAGGTTTGACGCCGTCTCACTACAGGCACGTGAGCTATCTTGCACCTCCGTAGACGTCTGGGCTTTCGGGGGAATTTGTTGATTTGTGTGTAATTCGTATAAATGGGTGTAGAATTGGGTAGTCTTTCTGTGTTTGTTACTCACTGAAAAGACTCCACCACATCCCGTTCGACTGTGGATATATCTTGAATGGGTAGTCTAGTCTTTCTGTGTGTGTATTTATCATTCCTTAATTTCCTGATCGACGCAACTTTCACCCGTAGTTGAAGATTCACAAGTTCCTCCGGCGGTAGAAATGTATTTGTTCCTGCTTATGGTGGTCTATCTAGATGTACTACAACGCTTTCCCCACACGTCGAGAGTCTCGAGGTGTGTCGAGAGTATGAGAGCGAAGGCAGGCTGACTGCAGTACGCTATGTTCAGAGCGCATGAGGGACATGCATGTGGAGACGTACTCCCTTACATCAGCGGTCTTTGGGAGAAGGCCGACACGACACATCCAACACACCGACAACAGACGATTTGCGATTTGCACACAGGCTCACGACTCGTTACCCCGAAATACGGAGGGAGGCGTCTTTCTCTTTCTTCCCCCCGGCAGTCCCGAGGATGTACCATCAGGTGCAGCACGTACTGTAGTATCTTAGGTGCTGCTGCGCCGTGATCCGCTGTGTCCAAGAAAAAAAGCCACATGTATAGGTTCCGTCCCCTTCGCTTGTTTCGCGAGGTGGCATGCCGGGGTCGCAGCAAGCCGGGAATTGGGATGGCCCAGAGCTTCAGCGCAAAAAAAACAGGCGCAGCAGGTGGGGGCAGTCTCCCTTTGGAAGTTCACGGCAACCACAGGCGTACTCCACACTCCACACAAGGGCGCAAGCATTTCTCAGGCAATGCTTGTGAGATACGAAACTACTACTTCGTGCAGTGCCTACAGCAGTAGTCTGCATCGTTTCGTCAACTACAATGGCGCCTTGGCCAACCTAGCGTGTATAAAAAGTATGATATCCGTTGTCACGCCCACTCACATGTTCGTTCACCCAAACACCAAGCTGTAATCTACAGCAGTATGAAGGTGACCACTGTACCAAGAGGGAGTTAACACACCAAGGTTCCCAGTCGAGGGCTGTTGGAACTTTGTTGAAAACGATAGCACGCGGCACACGCCGGTGCATCTATGGAAGGCAGTAAAAATTGTAAGAACTGACGATGACAGATAGAGCTGCTAGACAGGGTTCAAGTTGAACTAAATACAGAAACAGCGGACATTCGACTGCTGTGGTTATATCTCGAACGGGTACTCTTTCTGTGTTTGTATTTTCCGAATACATGAGCACTGGCACTTATTTGCTTGTGCGGAAGAGATTAGCTTCCAACTACCTGCTGTGAGCACATTCAAGCCCGTGAACAAGTTCACAGGATTCCAAGTCTAGACTAATATGGCATATATTCGACGTTGTTGGTCACTTTCGATGAACTACATGTAGGATACCCGGAAGCTTGGGTCGAAACGGCTGAGAAAAAGCTCAAGGGCTCCAAAGTCGAGTCGCTGGAACGCCGCACTCCAGAGGGGATCACGCTCAAGCCTCTCTACTGTGCGGCCGATTTGGGACGATGTGAGGCGGTGGCTGACCCCGAACAGGATGCTCCAGGGCTATTTCCCTACCACAGGGGACCATACGCGACCATGTACACCGCTCGACCGTGGACTGTGCGGCAGTACGCCGGGTTCAGCACTGCCGAGGAGTCCAATGCGTTCTACAGGCGAAACCTAGCCGCCGGTGAGATAAAGCAAACAAGGTGGTTCTCCCAATGGTTGGTTGCTTTCTGCATTCAGATAAGCACAGTGTGACCCCCTTGGTCGTCAAGTAGGATTCTCGAAACCGTTGTGTATTGCCGATCCCTACAGCAGGTTGTAGTCTCGATGTGACACCGTATGACACAGTCGAACTGTTGAAGTGTGAGCGAGAGATAGAAGGCAAGGGGGTTGCTCAGCCCTTGTCAGCGGTCAAAGTAAGCTTATCGTTTCCGCAGAGGATTCTTTTTATGACCTGGAATTTTCCCATCAATTACTACAACTCAATCTGGCGCAACTATTGAACTATTCCTTCCTCTTCAAGGTAAAGCAGCGAATTTCGGTAGACACAAGCTATCTCCCCGAACAAGGAGTATAAATGGACCAGACCCAGAGAAAGTCCCACCACATGCGAAAAGGCGAACGTTCCTAGAAGAAAGACGAAAAGCAGCGTGTAGGACGACAGACGCTGGAAATGGAAGTAGGCCATCGCACCAGCTCGGATACTTGAGGAATCTCCAAAAAACTCATTGCTCAGAAGTGCCACTGCAAGAAAAAACGAACATGGAGGAGCTACATGTATCCATGCACCCTTGTAAACGCGGGTAGTGCTCATCATTCCGTTGTTTTCTCGCAGGGCAACAGGGACTGAGTGTCGCGTTCGATCTCGCGACGCACAGAGGCTACGATTCCGATCATCCTCGTGTAACGGGTGACGTGGGCATGGCTGGTGTGCCCATCGACTCTATAGAGGATATGAAGGTGGGGCGTCGTGTGCACAACTTTGCTCGCGCTTGGTAGTTATCGATACAGTAGCTATTCGCCACCAAGGCAGACCGACGTGCATACGCAGCATGTCGATGCAATGTGTTTTCAGAGATGGTGTGGCGTAGCGCGCGTGTCGTCTTCGGCCTCCGTTCGTGAGCACGGAGTGAGCCACTCGAATAGGTTTGTACCGTCTTGGGTGATTCACCCGTGTTTCACGCCCTTCGCCACAGCAGCAAAGCACACCTTGCCTTTGTGCTGGTAGTTGGGAAGTCTCGATGCAGTACCCCATCTCTCTCTCGTGCGACACCCGTCAGCAGACGGCCCCCTTTTCCCGTCTATGTCGCTCATTACTTCTACCTATAGTCACACTCTCTTGCTGTGCCGTATCTCAGATCCTCTTCGACGGCATTCCCTTGGACAAAATGTCCGTGTCAATGACGATGAATGGCGCAGTGTTGCCAGTGCTCGCAATGTGAGTGTGTCAGCGATTGTATGTACGTAGTGACGGTCACTTGTTGATAGGATGAGTGTTCTGCACAGAAAAGTTCGACTGATGAGACCTGACTCATGCGCAAACGCTTGTCATCGTTCTCAATGCTCCATGCATAACAGGTCGTAGCGAACAAGCAGAATATTACGCAGGGTCGACGTTATCAATACGACAAAGACGTTACGGTTATGCAGGTGCCCGTGCTTGGTACACACATTGTTAGTGGTACACTTCAGGTTGTCATTTCGCTGAACCTGCTTGAACACCTCAGGTATGTGGCGGCAGCCGAAGAGCAAGGCGTAGAGCAGCATCTCCTGGAGGGCACCATCCAAAACGACGTCTTAAAGGAGTTCATGGTGCGCAACACCTTCATCTATCCACCGGAACCGTCCATGCGAATCATTGGAGACATATTCGGATACACATCTGAGCATATGCCCAAGTACAACAGGTTTGTCACGGTTGGATTTGCTCTTTGCATTGCATGGAGATATGGCGATCAATCACTTAGACTGTAATGGTGTATGTCAACACACCTCTGCGCGTTCAAAGAACGGTTCTCCGTCTGGTGAACGTGGCCATCTAGACAGTCCGGTGCTGGCGGCAAAAAGTGTAATGGGAGCGAAACCCCTTCCTGTTGACACACCCGACGCGCCGCATAGCATCAGTGTAAGCGGCTACCACATGCAAGAAGCCGGGGCAGACGGGAAGCTGGAACTGGCATTCACCATTGCCGACGGTCTGGAATACCTCCAAATCGCAAAGGACGCTGGATTGGACGTGGACAAGGTGACCACACAGAGTGTTTCATGTTTGCCTGCTTTCTCGCGGGGCTTGGATAAGTGTCTTTGATGTGGTCCACTGCTGTATGAGAATAGCCATACTCTTGACCTGCGTGCCGAGAAGCGTGCTTGAGGGCTTTTTCTGCATCCTAAATGCTGTGGCTGAGTGTTATTCTGGCTTGGGGGAGACAGACTTCTCGACTTCCGTGCATAATTCTAACCCTTCTCCCACCCCCTGTTGGATTTGGCTTAGGTGGCTCCCCGGCTGTCCTTCTTTTTCTGCATCGGAATGAGCTTTTACCTCGAAGTGGCCAAGCTCCGTGCCGCTCGGGTGCTATGGGCGCGCTTAGTGAAGGAGCGCTTCCAGCCCAAGAACCCGAAGTCGTTGCTCCTCCGAACCCACTGCCAAACCAGCGGATACTCCCTTACAGGTATCTCGTGTGCCGGGAGTATATGTTCGAGCCGCCGAGTCGCCCTCAATTGCTTGCGTTCTTGGTTTCATGTCGCCATTCACCCCTGTCAGGCCGTACCGACCGGTTGACAGCATCTGGTGTGTTTGAGGTGTTGGAGACCATCGTTGGCGTGGGCGCGTTGTTTGCGTGTGGGTTCCGAGGTGATAAACTTGAGATGTCCTGTCTTCATCGAACCGGCCGGTCTGATTGTTGTGCTTGTATGCGATTCCAGAACAAGACCCGCACAACAACGTAATGCGCACCACCGTGGAGGCCATGGCGGCCGTCTTGGGAGGCACGCAGTCCCTCCATACCAACTCGTTCGACGAAGCTCTGGGCCTCCCCACGGAATTCAGTGCTCGTATTGCCCGGAACACACAGCTCGTGCTTCAGGTACGTGTGAATTGGAAGCGTTTGTTGGAGCTGGCTGATGTTGTGCCTCGAGATGCAGAGTAAAAAAAAACTCCCCGTGGTTGATAGTGTCGACATCAAGACTCATACCGCGCTGCGCTGCACTAGTTTCGGTTCACTTAGATCCCTCATTCCCGGTATAATATAGCGGTATTTTCGAATTGCCCGTGCCCGTCGCCTCTGCGAGCCAGGAGGAAACCCGCATTACTCAAGTGGCGGACCCTTGGGGAGGGTCGTACATGATGGAGAGCCTCACCGAAGACATGGTGCAAGCGGCCAAAGACATCATCGACGAGGTAGGGTGGGTGTGTAGTTGTGGTGCATTTTCTGGCCTGGCCAAAAGACATGCCAAGCTGAGAGGGAACAAGGCAAGGGAAAACGGACGCGTTGAATGATTTGTCTGTGGACGTTTATTGTTGCGCTCTGTACCATGTTTGTGCGCGACCTTGACTCTTTGTTCCAGGTGGACGAAGCTGGTGGGATGACGAAATTCATCGACAGCGGCGCCGCGAAGCTGCGCATTGAAGAGGCGGCTACTAGGGCGCAGGTGGGCTGCAGTATACCCCCGGCTGTGGTTCAGCTTCTGCCGGCAGCCCGAGAGAAAGCGTTTGTTGGTGAACCTATCCCCCTTGTGCTGCAGAGGGGTTAGCGGTTGGGTGGTTTGTTGCTCCACGTCATTTTTCGCGCGCATGGCTCGGTGTCATGACACGTTAGACTCGAGCGAGTCCATGTTCTCCGTTGTTTCCTTCCGATCGCCTGGCCGTTTGACAGGCACGGATCGACTCTGGACAAGACAAGATCGTGGGAGTCAACTGCCATCGCGTGGAGGGAGAGTGTGAGTCAAGCTTTTAGAACGCTATCTGACCACGTACCAGTACTGGGTTGTAGTGGGAGCTTTTGCCGATGTCACTATAATAACTACTGAATTCTTGTGGAAGGGACCGAGGCACTCAGAATGAATTTTCCTGGACACCTCACTACCATAACACCCTGTCTGCTACCGTTGCTAACATATAGAAGTATACCGTAGTTAAGTTGCCATCACAGCAGACATGGACGATGACCTGCATGGGGCTCTCGATTCAACCTTGCTTACTTTCGCTTTTCGTTTCTAGTCCGCTTTGGCTTCCGTCGGCCATCGGCAGCCGCTCCAACTGATTCGATTTCAATAGTGACGCTGCTGGCCGCTGAATTTGCCTTTGCCGATGTAGTCAATGGGACGGTTGCGCAAAAGGCGGCCCCGAGATACAGGTGGTGTACTTTTTCGACTGAGTGCGCTGTATCACATCGAGAGACATGGTACTGCACTCGTTTTGCTGCTCAGCTGCTTATACCTGTAGTGATGCTTTTCGAGTGTAACTGCCTCGACTGCTTTGTGTTGATCGTGTCCAACGCTGTACTCGCGATGTATTGCTGCTCCGCAGCTGGTGTCGAGGTGCGCTCGGTCGACAACACGGCCGTCAGGGAGCAGCAGGTCCAGCGCTTGCGTAAGGTTCGTCTCCATACAGCAATATGTGTTTGTTTTCTTTCGCATTCATTGCCGGCGCGTTGGCGGTAAGCTCTTGGCCATCACGAGGAGAACAAGTGCGCAACACAAAACACAGATTTATTTCATCTTCTTATCTTTGCTCCGCCCCTGGCACCTGGCATGTATTCGTCAGTTGAAAGAAGACCGCGATGACAATCGCGTTGACGCCGCCCTCGCTGCTCTTCGGGCTAGTGCGGCCAGCACGGGGGTCACTAGCGACGGCAAACATCCGATGAACTTGGTCAAGCTCAGCATCGACGCCGCCAAAGCAAGGTGTGTCCGGGAACGTTTGCCCTGCCAGGTGCTGCACTGCTGTCATTTTTGTAGATGTCCGAGACTGACGTATTATTTGCCTTACTCGAACCGGAGGATGCATAGTCTCATACAGGGTACTCTCCGATCTACTGCTGTACGTACCGCAGGTGCACTCTCGGCGAGATTTCATCTGCCCTTGAAGAGTCTTGGGGTCGTCACAGACCGTCGACGGCCGTGGTGCGCGGTGCTTACAGCGCTAGCTTCGACGAACCCGACGAGGTGAGGTTCGGTTTCAGCTTGATCCAAGAGCTAGGGTTTTGTCCTAGTTATCCAGGTAGGTAAGCGCTTCTTTTTGTGTTTTGGGATGAATGCGAGTTTCCTGGTTTGTTCCCATCAAGAAAAACTTCAAGCTCCCCGCACAAAACCGATGGATCATACTTTCGTTCCGCTGCCGTTTGTCGGCCCCGTGTCCTGGTGAACCGGTATTTATTTTATGTTCACGGTTTTCAGTTGTCACTCGATGCGGGTCTACGACGAACAACGCCGAGACACGCACATCGTGTTCGAATCGATCGTTCAAAACCTCTTGAAACGAAACTAAATAGTGGTTTGGCCCCTAGAACGCTCGCGTCATACATTCCTCTGCCGTATTTCATGCTCGCTGGGAACCCCAGGAGGCGGAGTACAAGGGAGTGCTGGAGCGAGTGGAGGCCTTCGCCGAGGAAGCAGGGCGAAGACCCCGTATCCTGGTGCGTTCGAAACCAACAATGCACATGTGCGCGTACCTGTGGGTGCTTGGTTTTACGACCCTCCCCTGGGCCGTGTAATCCCCTTCCCAAATGCCACCCACCCCCGCACGCATGCGCGACCCCCCCCCCCCCCCCCGCCAAACAGAGGGTCTTTTGAACGAGAACCTCCTGCGGTGTTCTCGGTTGAGCACAGTGCACAACGAACCTGATATGTTGCCTTCCTGTCTGTCTGTCTGTCTCTGTCTGTCTCTCGTTTTTGGGTGGCATCCAGGTGGCGAAAATGGGGCAAGACGGACATGATCGTGGCGGAAAAGTGATCGCAAGCTCCTTCTCCGATCTAGGGTACGACGTGGACGTCGGCCCCCTTTTCCAGGTGAATTAATGCCTTACAGATAGCCACGTGTTGGCGTGGTGAGATGCATGCTCGCACACTGCATACTGAGATATACAGCACGCTCGCCTTGTCTTTTGCGCCGTTAACGTTAACCCAACTCACATTGCAACTCGCCGGTCGATACTCTGATTCCATCACCACTTCCCTCCGGTACCCTTTCCTTCCTTCTCAGACACCAGAGGAGGTAGCCCAGCAGGCGGTCGATAGTGATGTTCACGGTGAGTGGGAGAGCTCATCACTTGTTTCGAAATGTGTCAAACCTGTTCTTTAGTCGTACGAAAACCGCACGTTACATGGGGCAGGTTTTCGTTTAGCCTTTCAAGCTTGGTTTTACGGCGTATGCTCATAATGTTTTTTGTCTTCCCCGCTGAAGCACACGCGGACTGTTTTCGTTGTTTCTGCAGACGTGGCCATGGTCTATCGGCACTTCTGTAGTCAGCCACCAAGAGAGCTTTCGTCGGCCGGGGTCTACAACATCATTGCCAGTTGTGTGTGTGGTGCGTAATGACGTCGTTGCCGTTCGATTGCAACCCTACGGGTAGTGTGTCACATGTCACACAACGGTGGTAACTCGTGTTGCCTTCTCTTTCCTCCTTTTTGTCCGCCCCAGTGGTGGGCGTGAGTTCGCAGGCCGCTGGGCACAAGACTCTCATCCCGCAGTTGATCGAGGCTCTCCGAGTTCTTGGTGCGGGCGATATCATCATCGTGTGCGGGGGCGTCATTCCCCCCCAAGACCACGACTTCCTCAAGAAGGCGGGGGTGAAGGCTATCTTCGGACCGGGAACGCGGATCACAGAGGCAGCGATAGAGGTTTTGTCGGCGATCGAGGAGGGTAGAGCGAGAAACGACATGGGGCGGAGACGCCCGTGACACGACAGGGGATTATCACGGCGTCAAGCACAGCAAGGCAGGGGGAGAAATCCACTGGAGCCAGCAGATGAATATGTTGGGTGTTTTAGGCGTTTCTCTCGCTGCTTCTACGAGAAAATGAGGAGGATAATAAAAAGTGGGGAAGGATGTTTCGTGACCTGAAATGTTTACTTCACCGAAAACATGAAGAGACTAGGCTGTTGCAAGTTCTTGTTGCCGTCAATGTGCACTCCTGTGGTTGATTGATGGTAATGAAGACGGCGATTTCGGCGCCTGCCACACATTTGCATCTAAAGCATCGCCCGGGTGAAGACCCTCATGGGACGTGGGCGAAGGGGATGTGAGATTCGCGTTTCTATGTCTGGTTCGGAACAAAGGTGTGGTCTTTACACGAACATATTCGTGGCGAGTCACCCGTGGCTATTGCAGTCCAGGTGAAGTTGGTAGCTGTCATAAACAGGCTCGGACATTGTCGTCTATGTTCCTCTTCAGGCCTCGTGGAACGGTGCGTTTACGACAGACCCCGGAAGATAACGACAGACGTGATACATCTGCAGTCCTTCAAGGCAAGGCAGGTCTTTAAGTATTGTGATACCGCTCGCTCCCAACGTGGCCTTCGCTAACGATGCCCCCGAATTGTAGCACATCGAGGTCACTCCCTTTTTGTGGGCTTTCAAAAAACACATTTCCAACCCCTGCAGCTAGCTAGTTATCTGATCCACCGCCTCCAGTGATTCGGTAAAGCTTCTGGTCCAGATCCCGAATGTAGTAAATACGTGCCGGTCGTACACGCTTGCCCCTCAACTTGCCCTGGTATATGAAGGCCGTCTCCATCACCTGAAACGCGGTATCAACAGTATCAAAGGTGGCGTGCGGCAATGGACACCATGGTTTAGATGCGCTGATGATCTTCCTCTAGGAACGATGATAAACTAAACGGTGCATGTAAAACGGACGAATTTGTCTTGGATTGCGTGTGTGGTCACCCAATTTACTCGCGAGGTCAGTTTTACATCAGCTTTACACCTTTGGCGTGTCTTGTTTAGACGCACCGGCCGGGGTCACATAGGCGGTCATCATACAAGATGCGTTTTTCTCTTCACCTTGCTCGTCCTGCACGATGTGCCGTAATGCATGCATGCAACCAAACGCGCAACTCGTGTTACATGAACAACCACCCACCTCGACGGATTGGATCAACGGGCTGAACAGCGGAATGTGGTGCTCGACCGGGTTGCCGTTGATGACGTCCCTGAGCAGTATGGAAGAGTCGATACCCTTGTTCACCTGCAGTGCCGCCAAACCCACAGCGATGCACGTTTGTTGGGTCGTTTACAAGTTTGGTGCTTGAAACGATCCATTCGCCTGACGTGACGGACTGAGCGACGCCTCGAATCTAGCGTCGAAGCTTCGCAGCTGAATCTGGCGAGAAACGCACTCAAGGGTTGACCAGCGGGCCTAAACACCCAACAAGAACACCGTCAATACCTTGCTGTTGATAGAGCAAAGGTTCATGACGGTCTGATTGCATACACGCCCGGACGTCACATTTTTTTAGGCCTAACGCCGGAGCCGTGCACAACACCTACAGCAGTACTCAACATGGAATTGTCCACCCACCTTCCGCAAGAGCACTCCTCGAACTTGGCTCGTCCGTGTCGCTTTCTTGTTTGCATACATCTGGGACATGGTATAAACAAAAACAACAGGAACGATGAGTTCACAGGAACGTACGCTTGGAAAATGTTGCTTCATGGCGTTGCGTGCGGAGATGTTCATGTTTTAGACCCGGTGGGTGCTACACCTTGGGGCAGGTCAGAGTGTCTAGGAAAAGTCCGCATGACGACACAGCAGTGGTCATGCCCCTGACGTCACTATCCACAAACTTGTAGCCGATATACTGAACCAATGCCCTCCAAAAACAAGTCAGCCTAGGATCAAACTTCTTTCTTGTGGCGTTTCCACACATTTCGTTCCAGACCATCCAACCCTGGTGTCTGAAGCGATGGCAAAGGACAACACATACGTTAAGGCAACCGTTGGTTGCAATCAGTTTGTTCTTTAGAGCAACAGTTGATTCGCGGGGTACACCCTGAGACAACCCGTGGGGCTTCATGCGGTACTGCAAGACACAAACAACCTCGTGGGTGTATCAGAGATCACGCGCGGCGGAAATATGAGAGTGGTCTGAGGGTGGAACAACACTGGACAACACGCTGTTATACATGGGGTTTGTGAAAATTCCAAACGGCACATCACCCTACCCACCCCGTCTTGCTCCCTCAGCCCATCACAACGACATTTGTTCAGGACGCCACTCACAGCGCTCGTTTGAGCTAACCATACCAGATGATAATGGCCGTATGATAGGCCTGCAATGTGTGAGCCTCTATTTCTGAGCAGCAGTATCTTGTATAATCGAGGGGAGAAAAAACCGCCGCTCGGCAAGAAAAACAGCTCTCGCTTTAAGCAGCACTACACCTCTCCGGGTCAGCCTACCGCCAGCAAACGCACATCGAATTGACTACTATAGCTCAGAGAAGAGCGGGGCGTCCGTCTCTTTAAGGCTTCGTGATCTGAGTGAGGGCGTAGTGTGTGCGGCAAGATGTAACAGGAGTCAACACGACGAGAGATAAGGATGAGCAGCGTGTGGTTGGTTGCTGCCTCTTTAATGCATAAGGGCGCAATACAAGAGCCTACCAAGCGTGCAATTACCTAGCGACCTTCACTTGTATGGCCCACGCTTAGGGAGGTATCAGCGCGTACTACGGTAGAGCTGCACAAGCGGCATATGAGGTACGCAGTGCGTGCGGTATGAACTTATGAATGTGAGCAGCAAACACGGGCAAGCGGCCACGTGCGTGACGTCATCTTCTACCATTTCTGGCAAAAAAAAAAACCAGCAGGGAGCGGCATTCCGGTCTTCGCGTGCTATATTTTCTGTTTTCAAATAAAATTGAGGCAGGCCATGGGTTCGTTCTTTCTCTGGACTTGAAGACCAAAAACCGAGTCAGCTCTTACTCCCTGCCATCGCCCACCAGGATGGTGTGCTCTGTCTGCCTCACAATGTTGCTCACGAACGTGAAATTACGAAACTAATCGATCACTTGCGGATGGTGACATCAACTGTTTGCGATAAACGCCGCAGTCATCCACGCGCAAGACACAGCCGTTTCACGATATTCCTCGTCGTCAACCATACGTACAGCAAAACCCGTACATTCACCGCAGCAATATCAACCATAGGCAATCCTCCCTCTGGTCCCATGTATGTATGTGCAATTTTCACGATATTCCTCGTCGTCAACCATACGTACAGCAAAACCCGTACATTCACCGCAGCAATATCAACCATAGGCAATCCTCCCTCTGGTCCCATGTATGTATGTGCAATTATTCACGTGTGGCGTATTCTCCATTTCTTTCGGACCTCGAGGAGCATCTATCTACATTTTTTTTTTTTTTGTCTTCACTTCAAATCAGCGCTCACAGCACTAGTGCCGTTTACTCCAACCCTCCCCTTCTGCGGTACTTTGCCTGTGATTTTTAATGCGAGAAGAGTTCAGCACTCTCTTCCCTCCGTGTACACACGAACTAGCGCTATCCACTAGGCCAGGAGCGGAAGCGAGAAAAAAACTCACTTTGCAAGAAAAGCTCGCTTACGCCGGGAATCGAACCCCTGACCTGACCTCTAGAAGGTTTCGAGGATACCAACTAGACCACCGGGGCGACCGGCGCATATCTCCCTGTGGTGTTCGAAAGACCTGGTTCGAAAACAAAGCAACTCATTTCTTGGTTGCATCAAACCATGCGCACAACGCGGTCCGCAGCCAACCCCACGCGTACGTACGTTTGCGACATGTTCGATCTGCGCGATCGTTTACTCGTCAACCATGCGTGCGCACGATATTCACAATAGCCCACAACCAAACGCGCGTGAAAAACAGAATCATAAAATGGATATTCGACAGAGGTTAGCAGAAGCATGCTCCATGCCCAGTCAAGATACCGATGGTGGATGGCTCGAGGTCAAAGCAGACTTCGTACTCTCGCCGGTGTTGCTGTCGCATACAACAGGTCTTGTGTTTCGCATGCAGGAAGATTTACAAAAAAACAGGCGGCTGTTGAAAGGTCGCGTGTAATCGATTACGAGCGTCGTAGGCAGCTGGAGGACTGTAAATTTCTCCACTCTGGCTGGTTGGGTGGATCCTCTACATAATACTGGTGTAGGTGGGATTATTTACCTCTGAAGAGAACGTTTCAATGTTTCCGGATAAAGCCAGCGAGCGGTGTTAGAACGAAAACCTTATTATCGCTCATCCATATGTTCGTTGCCTTGCGTGATACCTCAGTATGGAGTACGGAATAACCCTACGCAAGCAATCAACATTTTGTACCAAGTTCAATCGGTCGATGCCCGGCGCGGAGTCGCTAAAAAACATTTGACGACGCATGACAGTTTTACACTTCATTAGGTGTAATTAGTCCGCTTTGTTAAGCGTTGCGGCGTAAGGCAACGAAATCCTTGCGTACACTGTTTTTCATTTTCGTGATGCCTAGTGTTTCGGGGTGGCACAAGTACAGTAAAGCGAAGGATATCCGCAGGCCCTGCCTCTCTTGGTTATCAGCCTACACCGGCAACAGAGTTAACCACCTCAGCACGCCACCCTATCTTTCCCCAACACATTCCGTCACGGTACCTAGCAAGCCCATTCCTTTGCTTCAGACAAAATTACGGTCAAGATTGAAAAACTTGAGATCTAGATAGACTAGGGGACGGGGTTTATGAGAATGATGGCTGTTGGCGCACTTGGTGCGGCCCCGACTGGGCGCGTATCCATCCCGACGACGGGAAGAAAAGAGTTGCGTATGCATATGTAGTTATGACACCGTTCAACCGAAGACCAGATTCGTATTAATGCAACGTCGTGATATCGTGATATTGCCTACGCCTCGTGCCGCCAGCAATGGAAAAGCAAATGCCCAATATTTCGGTCAGAGCCTATCTCTTTCTCTTGTCTCCCGACAACTCTCCCTTTGATTTTAAGGTTTTCGGCTGGGCCTAGAACAAAAAGGGAAGGGACTGCTGAGCCCTTCTCGTATTCAAAACTGAAGGTAAGCACCGCAGTAGGAAAAGTCGACAGATGAAGAATTACAGTTCTTCGTGTGTTACCCCTGCTGGTGCGTCAACACAGAACGAAAAAGGGCAAGTCTGGCGCCCAGAATAGGACAGAGAAAAGACAAAAACAACTCGGCGGCGAAAAACGTTCGAGTCGTAAATGAATCTGTGTTTGTGTGTTGTCGTATGGTCATCAGCCATGCCATCTGTTACGGATGTCAGGCTGGATCTTTCACGGGCGAAACGTCCACACAGCAGTGCGCGCTTTTCACTCGCACGGAATCACCGTCCTCCACCGAAAATTACCCACAGCAGTAACCACGACCAGCCTCGAAGAAGCCCGCACACAGACGAGGGGCGTACAGCAGTCCTAAAGGGGGCGGCCGCTGTACGTAGTGGAGCGATGTGAGGTTGGGTCTTGCGGCCGGGTCTTTTCTCGCCTCTTCTGCCGTCTTTTTCGTTCAACCCATGTGCCAAATTTCGTAGGCAAAAGAGCCGGCCTATAACTGCTGTAATGATGTAAACCTGTCTAGAGCAGTATATACATACGGCAGCATCTGGATGCACCAGCCGGGGTCTCACTGAGCCAGCAGGCGCTCCTTCATTTCTCCGCCATCCTCCGCTTCATACTGCTGTAGACTGGAGTAGCTACCACGAGAAGGATTCAGCTGTCCCTTATCCTTGTGGACCTCCACGTCTAAACGTGTAGTAACCAGTACAGTATCCACGAAAACATCTCCCCACGTGTTGGGCACGATGTGAGACAACAACAAATTGGACGCGAAAGCACCGAGATTCGAACTCATGTCCCACATGTCAGATGGTTGCCAAGAATTAGTGAACCTTTCCGTCGCCTTGCGGGCCGTCGCCTTGCGGGCGACCGCAATATCAACAACGATATAATCATCCCGTAGGCCATGAGCGACCTTTGTTGGCAAAGCACGAAGGCTTCCTGCACTAGAGGGCCCGTACTACGCACCCTCGAACCAGGAGTGGCTGCTGCATTGTTCGTTTCTCGCAACCGCCGTTTTCCACGAACAGGACAACCAGCAGACGCAACGACAGAGAGCGGCACTCACCGTAACCTCAATGGCGTCCCCAATCTTCATGTCTGGCAATTCACATCTCTCCCCATTGCGCTGCTCCTGACGCAACTCATTGAGAAGAAACGAGGCCCTAGCGAGCGAGACAGCAAACACACCAAGAATATGATCACGCAGCAGCAGCAGAGAGTCGGATACACCGCCGTTAACATGCGGTCGTATGCATGCGAGAGCTGCGAGTGCGGTGGGAAGTCTTGCGGTTTGCGCAACGTTGACTTTCAGTGCATATACATATGATACGTGATCCATAACGAGGCGGGCGCGGTGCGGCGGCAGAGGGAAGAGGTGTGTGTATGGCGTCGCCACACCTAACGGCCTATAGCTAGGAAGCAATCAAGCGAGGGAATGCGGACAAAGGCGAGTGAATAAGGCCACCCCCAGCAAAACGGCAGTCCAAGGCTAGCCATGTGCACGTGTGCAGAGAAGCTTGTGCTGTACGGCGATTATCCAAGCGGAAAAAGGTGGTCATTATTACAGCAGTACTACGTACATAGATAGTGGTAGCATACAGCAATCAACGAGGGAACGAGCAGATGCCGGAGACTTTGAACTCACCGCTTTTGGGGTATACGATGCTTCAGCCTTTGGACCTTCTCATCCACGTTAAGGGTGATTCCCTCCACTGCTGTTTGCGTAGCCTGCATAGAAGCCCATCTCCATCGACCGGCTGATGCTTCTCCTGGTGCCCTAGACCCTCCTGCTGCCGCAGAGGGCAAGTGCGATGATGCGGCCTCGTGGACCGCAAGGTTTCTGCTAATCGCCACAACGCCTCTTTCTCTACTTCCCACCAACCTAGTGGCCAACCGGCACGCGGTATTGCAGAGCATATCTCTCCCTCCTCTAACCCGGCCTGATGCGGCTGAGCTCCCTACCCTAGTCTGTGTGTCCGTCAAGTCTTGCAGAGGCAGGCACGAGACCCAGCTGCAGCAATGGGCAAGCCTTGCACTCGGTAACACAGACATAAGGGAGCACCGTGAATCATCCACACCCCACTATATTCCTGATCGCGAACACCGGACCACCAACTCCGAAGTCCGGAGTCCGCGCCCGGAGCCTCTTTTGCTTTTGGCAGTCGGTCTGTTTCGGAGAAGGACAGGGGCAAGACAGGCAAGACTGCCTTTTCGTCTCTCCCAGCGCCTGTACGCCGCGGCGACCCGCCTCCGCTGAGCTGTTATGCAGGCTGATGGTCCGCTCTATCGAAGGTGGTGGAAGGTGAGTGTAGTGTTGGCGACAGGCGTGGTCTTCTGGCAAGGTGCGCACATATTTTCATTCAGTGTCAAGGTCCCCTTCCATCCCCGTCCGTCTCTCTGGCGTCGTTGCATCAACAAACAATATGCTGCACGCCCACAGACCATCACTAACATGAAAGGACGTGTCTGTTTTGGGCCATCTGTTCGCAGATTGATGCCTCTCGTTTTAGTGTTTTAGCCCAACGAGACGTGCGTTTTTTGCTCCACGGACGGAGAGGAAAGAGTTCTTACCCGCTCTCACACACGAACACACAACGCTGTTTTCTGCTGTTTTTCCCCTGCTGTTCTCCATCGAATGTGTCGTCTGCGCAATTGAAAGGTGTGTCTGTTCCCGAGGTGCTGCTTGCCTTGCAACGCTGTCTTGCACCCGTGCCGTGCGAGTGTGTCCCAGAATAAGACAAGATATCGACAGGTGAGAAAAAATACAGCTGTAGCATGATCCATGAGGCCGCGCCCTGAAGACCACGCTGCACAGCACAGAGTTTTTTGTCTGCCATGGTCAAACGCTCCCACCCACCCTGTGGTGCTCCCAACGAGACGAAACCCTGCCCTGTGTCCGTCAAATTGCATTCATGTATCCACAACTGTCAAAGAGGCACAACAGCTAACGCTCTTCGCCAACACATGCTGCTTCATCAAGCACCATTTTCTGACGGTTTTCTCTCATTCCCCGGCTTGGGGCTTGTTTTGTACAAGTGCATACACGAATCCAAGACCGCGCCAGAACACGCAAGGGCCGCTTTGAGATTTGTGCCCGCCCATTTGGTGGTTTGGTGGTCATTTTGCTCGCATGGCATCTGAACCAGCCCAAAACACCCCCGACAACAGGGCGGGGATTTGTGCCTGCTTTCGTCTTGGCTCCGGCTTGTTTTCGGAGGCAGCACCAATGTCCCGCCAGCGATGTCGCGAGGACCCGTTGGGTTCCATTTCTCTGTCGTCGAACAGGATATATTTCGGAGATGCACCAAACACGCCGGGCAAACGGCAAATACTCCTTGCGCAAAGATTAGAAAAATCCTCCCAACAATTTGAACTCTCGGAACTATTTGGTAGACCAGCAGCGATCGGGAACTTCTTTTTGCCGCCGCCCCGCAACAACTCCTTCCGATGCATATTGTATCGCAGACAAATACCCACGTGTTTGCGTTTTTTACGTTGCACCCCTTTGCGACAACGCCCCCTTCGTCGCGCCATGCCCACGCTCGGAGGTGGTCGTGGCGTGTGTGTCGATGTACGTATTTATGTATGTACACTCGAAGGCCGGGTGCACATGTAGCAAATGTTGTCGTATGACGTCCCGGTGTCCAAAGTACAGTGGGGGGCCCTCTATAGTGCCGGTTGAATAGTGCCAACTGCCGGTATAGTGCCGGTAAAATCTCTCCTCACAGAAAGCGCCCTCAATAGTGCCAAACGGCACTATTGAGGGCGGGCCTGGTATAGTGCCGGTTGGGCACCACGTCAGCCCGCAATAGTGCCGGTTCACACACGCACGCACACACACCACCACACTCCCAAAATACAGACACCGTGCTGCTGCAGTCCAACACAGCTCTACGCAGAGGCGCACCATGCCGTGTGCGGAAGGTGAACTGTGCCTTCAACAGAACAGAACGCCGAAGGCCCCTCATGGCCACGTCTGCAAGGGAGGATGTGGCGGGCGGCTCCATGGCACTTGCGGCAGCGTGGAGGGTGACTTCGAAACATCCCGCATCTATCTGCAGTTCTTGCGTCGCTGCTAAGACTGGCAAGCGCAAAGCGACCGCAGCTGGGGTTGATGCTGGGGCGGGACCATCTAAACGTCCGACAGAGAAAGGGGGGGGGAAGAAGGCTTCTCGCGCGCGGCTGAGCAACGCTGACAAGGTTGAGGTCCTCAAGCTGCTGGATGCCAAGATTTCTCATGAGCAGATAGCAGATCGCTTTAAGTGCTCGGAACGGCTGGTCCGCAAGGTGAAAGCTGAACGGAAGGAACTGGAGGCTAAGGCAGCTGCAGGCGACGGAAGCCAGAAAACCGCACGCAGAGGAGACTTTCCGGAGGTAGGTAGAGTACACGACATGCCTGGCAATTTCCTCTCGAACGTTGTTTTTCCCCGCCATTTTTCAAAAATGCCCTCATGTCGCCGATTTCTACTGCTGTACCTTTTTTTTTTTTGCCCTTCCTTGTTTCTTTGCCTTTCCCTTTTCGTCTTTTCGTATGTATCATATGGTGTTTTTTTTTTTCATGTCACCTCCTTTTTTTCTTTCTCTTTGCCTTTTTTTGTTATGTCTTTGGCCTTTGAGGTCCTCGATGTCCACACTCATAGACCTTCCGATTATTTGTCCTTGAAATTGAAAGAGCACTGTTGTGTACATATTCGCACCCGCTTTTTTTTCAAAACAAACAAGCAGATGTAAGCAGATGTAAGCAGATGTAGCCTGTACGAGCGTCTCCTCGCAACTTTCCCTTTCCCCTCCCGCAATTTTTCTTTCCGGGTGTAGTGGCACTTAAAAAACATCAGCTTTGTTTACGGTGTACCGCGGCGTCGTCCCTCGTATCTGCGCCGCGCAGTGTAGATGCTTACGTTTGAAACTAACCGTTGGTCGCTTGAACCTCTGCATTGTATACTCTTTTTCGCCGGCAGGTGGATGAGATAGTTATTGATCTGCTCGATAAAGCCCGGAAGGCCAAGATGCCCGTCACACGGGACGTACTTCGAAGCTTCGGCCGTTCCACCGTGGCAACCCTGCTCGCTGAGCCCGCTACTTCTGCAGCAGTGAGGGCGAGGGTCGAGGACTTCAAGGCCGGTGACAAGTGGGCCAAGAACTTCTTCGTGAAGCGCAACAAGGTGCTGAGTGCGAGACTTCATGGCGAGGCTGGTAGTGTCGACCCAGCGGCCATCGAGAAGGGCATGGAGGAAGTCAGGAGCCTTTGCGCGAAGTACCCAGCTAGGTTCATCTTCAACGTGGACGAGACAGGCATCCAGTGGAAGCTTATGCCCAGGCGCACGTATCTTTCCTCCTCGGAGGACCGCAAGAAGGCGCGGGGCTCCAAGAGCATGTACTTCAAGGATCGGATGTCTGCCATCATGTGCAGCAACGCCGACGGACAGTGATCATGAGGACACGGGGGGCGGCCGCCGCGCCCCACCGGCTTACGGTGAACTGTCTTCTCACTTCGGCGTCCTGGAGGTGGCCGCGCGGGAGAGTGGAAACGGGGACGCTGCGTTCCACCTATCGAAAGCGAAGATGGCGATGATCGCGGCACATGCCGCTAAGGGCGTGCGCCAGACAGACATGAGAGAGTTTGTTGATGAGTGAGGGGGGGACAGCTATACCGCAGTTTTTTTCTTTTTGTTTTGTTTTATTTTTGTCCGCTTCGTTGCTGGCGCGTTTATTGGTTTTGTTGGCGTGTCTCATCACGCAACATCGTAGGGAGGCAGCGAGGAACGTGATATTTTTTCAAGTATACTAAGTTGCACGGACGGGAGCTGTACACGGGGTTTGGCTCCGAAGGTGAATTCTGTGCGTGCATGCGGGAATGGTTTCGCGGCAAACTCAGCTATCAGAGTGGAACCCACATTTGTCTCAGAAAAGGGTGCCCCTGCCGCCCACAAAGTATATTCACCACACTCGATCCACATGCTACTCTGTTGGCCTCGCAAATGGTAAGCGATACACCATGAACTCAAACAGCAGTGCCTCAGTAGTGCCAGACCGGCACTACTGAGGGATATCGATCACCCGAATAGTGCCGTTTGGCACTACAGTATTGAGGCACTATTCCCAGTTGTGCCGGTGCCCGCTATAGTGCCGGTGAACGCCCTGCGCACGTACCGGCACTATAGAGGGCCCCCCACTGTACTGAAGTGTCAACAATCAACCCCCCGGCACAATCATAAAAGCAGTAGTTCCAGCAAATAGCCCCAAGACACTTTCTTCTGCATCTGGAGCTCTAGGGCCCATCGTTTAGTAAAAGAGTCGACGGCGCGAAAGAGTGCGTAACGGCGGTGTCCAAAGATGAGTATATTATATATCTGACAAGGTTTCATGTTGACGTTTTAGCGCCAGGATTTTGTTGTGAGCGCAGCTTGCGAAAAATGGCTTCGCGGCTGCGGACTGGAAATTTGTATTGGGCGCGCGCAGGAAATGTCCGCCCTTGAAAGTATCGCATTTTTCTGGGCAAGTCGCCACCGCCTTGTACGTACTGCTGTACATGTGCAAGGGCAATTTCTGGCAAACTTCATCGGGGGAATGGAAAGGATCTCGCGTAGTGCGCCGTCTGAAGCCTCTCGCGCATGCCTACAATGCCTAATTTGGTGTGCCGTTCCCCATTCCCCAGGGCAACGTTAGCCTTGCAGTCGAGGAGGCGAGACTCGTTTTCATTTGTTCACTCTTTTACTTTGGGTAATGATGACTGGTGTTGCTGCTGCTGTCTCCACATTCTCGGCTGCTTGCTCTCCCAGGATGGCTTCGATTTGGACTTGACGTACGTGACGAGCCGAATTATCGTCCACGGCTTTCCCTCTACCGGCGTAGGTGAGACCAGACTAGGATACTTGGTGGGCTCCGCTGACACAGACAGTCGTTAGCGCTCTGATGTTGAGGCCGCCGGGCGGGGCGGCGGGGAAGGGGTTGCTTCCGCGGGCGGCATGAGTGCCGTCGGTGATGCCACTGCTATTCTCGGCTTTATATGGCTTTATATTTACGGTACTTGTAACGGTAATGGGCGCGTAGACTTTAGCCTTACCGGTAAGTACTCGACAGCAGTCCGGTCAAATCGCAACAAACACAGTAGTCAATGTGGAGTGTTACCACGAACGCTGGGACGGTTAGGGTCGACTTTGTGTACTCAATATTTTTGAAATTATGCAACGAGTCCCCCAATCATTTCCGTTTTGGGGATGGCCACAATTTGCTTTTAGAAAATGAAAGTAAACTTCACGTTGACGACTGCGCTGTATTTTCGTTTAATGTTCGCACGAGGCACGAGCAAGACACGTTCGCCCCTCACACCTCCCACCCCCCGCAAAAGTTTGTCCACCCTAAAGCGGTACTAAAATGGTTGAGGTAGCAACATTAACATTTTATCCAAGAAGGAAGCGATCGAGATTGGGGACTAGGAAGTTTGACGTGTTTGGTAGAGGACTTGGAGGGAAAGTGACCCGCACCGAATTGTTGGCGGTGCCTTCCTCTCCTGTGACTGTGAGCACAAGCGATACTCCTCCCGGAAGAATTGCGATCCGTTGTCTACGTATGGTCAATTAAATTTATTGACCGAGGAACCAATTACGACAACAGCAGTGCCCGCCCGATGTCTGATCCTCTAGTAATCGTGACAGGAATTGCTCTTGGTACATACTTCATGGTTTGTTGCTTGTCAACAAATTGGTGCTGTAGGCTGCGGTCCAGCGTTCAGTTGTGGACTCGACTCATGCGCCAAACAAACGTTGATGAAACAGAAGCAGCAGGTGTGGATCGCCCAGGCCACGTCCGGATTCGCCCGCTGTGGTCTTCTGCTGCGAATGAATGAATGCTGTGGTTTACATCGCATGATATGCTATTCTGACTACCGTAGCCTCGGAAATGGGCGTCTCTGTCTCCTATCTTTAGCACGCCCCTGCTCCGATGCAAGTTAACCTGTGAGAATCTTGGCCGCGTGTGTGCCTTTGCGTTTCCCTTCACGTCTCTGTCGGCGCAGAACACATCTACCGGAATCCTCGAACCGAGGTGCAGCGACTGCTCGAAAAGTATCACAGGGGTCACTACAAGGTGTACAACTTCGCGAATGAGCCAGGCCGGACGTACCCGGACCAACTCTTTCAGGGCCGCGTGGAGAGGTTTGTGTTGTCGTACTGTATGCGTATTCTGTTGTGTTTGGGAAGGCCATTGCCGTATGGTATGACATGGCGTACGCTGTTGGGACACCCTGCAGCAGCAGAGCTGTTCGTGTACATTTTTCGCTGAATGCCGAACCTATTTAGGGCACGAACGACCTTCAGCTATGTGTTGGCCAAGAGGGACCCGCGCTGCGGAAGTACCGTGTGCGGTAGACGAAAGCCAAAGTGACGCCGCTACTGCTGTTGGCCCCTCGTCGTCTCCCGTGTTGTCTGATTTGGCTGATTGATTGATTAGGTACCCCTTCTCGGATCATACGTGCCCCCCCCTGGAGTCCGTGGTGAATTTTTGCGAGAACGCTAAGGCTTGGCTGGACATGGATGAGAACAACGTGGTGTCTCTTCACTGCAAGGCGGGCAAGGGTAGGGCGGGCATCATGGCGGCATGCCTGTTGGTTCGATTGGGAGAGACAGCGGCCGATGCAGTGTCGAAGTTTGATGCGGTGAGACGGCCACACATTTTTACCCTTGTTGGGAGTTTACTTGTCAGGTGGACATGTTATTATAGTTGTATTGAAGGCGCGAGGGGGGGGGGTGTCAGCCGGCAAGTATTCTTTGGCGACGGTCCGGTCCGAATCGACATGTGCAACCCATCCTTGGACGTTGCTCTTCTGATGAGTAGACGTCTATTGAGGCGGAGGAAGGTGTGACGCAGTGATCAACTTGTATTTTGCATCATGAAGGAGCTCGTTGGATCCCTTGCTTTGTCAGAGACACTGGTGCAGGCCATGCGTGACGCTTTACTTTGTGTTGTTCTTGCCGCCGCGTGTCTCATGTCAACTGGCCTTTTTTGTGGAACAGACGAGGGTTTCCGATCTGAAAGGGCTCACCGTGGTCAATCAGCGCAAGTGGCCGTTCATGTACGAGAGGCTCGTCAAGGAGGTGAGACACGAAAACAATGCTCGACATATCTACCTCCCTACAGCTGGCGTCCAGAGATATTTGCCTTCATTTTCTAAGCTGGGTGCCTGGTAAGCATCGCAATCGAACAGCCAGTGGCGTGGACGTCTCCTCTCCTCTCTTCTTTGACAGCTCTTCCCTCTTGCACCTTCTATCACAGCCTTGGAAACTGTTGTTGTGCGCCCTTCACACGACACGTCTCGTACTGCTGTGAAAGCCTGGAATGACCCAGGCCGCTGCCGCGCGTCACTTTGTGTCCATGTTGTCTTAACTGCGTGGGATAGGTGTGGGGCGTGCGGGATAGCATCGGGATGGTGCCCGGGCAGGACCCTGATCTGAGGGCACCAGCTCTCCGAGCGGCGTGCCTCCGAGAGGTCTCGCTTCAGTTTCAGCCACCGGCGCCGGGGAGCAGGAAGAGCGGCGTCTTCCTGGTGAGATAGATGCCTAGGGATGGCTACTTTACAGACGGGCTTGGCTTAGGGCGAGGCGAAACGCAAGAGCTGGCTGTTTTGCGCAATGTTCATGTGTGCGTACAGAAGTCCAGCGGTAGTTGAAACCATGCTGCGTGTGGGTGTTTGCCGTTCGGTCCCTTCTTGTCGCTTGAATCTCCCACTTTTCGACGAACACTGCTTCGTGTGTAGCCTATCATAACAACGACTGTCCCCCGTCCCCACCTTCTATGGGTCGTGCGCTCTCCTCTCCACTGCTGTTGATGCACGGTGCAGCCGAACCTGTCGTGTGCCATCTATCAGCAGCAGCCGATGGGCAAGACGCTCGTCCATCGGACCAAGATGGTGCAGGTGGCACCGCAGGAGGGGGAGCTGGGGACGGTCTACGCGGCAGCTCTGCCTCGTAGCGCGGTGGTGCAGGGCACGTTCCAGGTGTGTGATGCTCTCACTCTCCCCGCTCTATCGCGGCTCCTTTGTCTTGAGCACTTTCCGTGTAGCATAGCTTCGTGAAATAGGACTTGGTGCGTGAAGAGTTTGTAAAGTTTTTTGTTCGTTGAGGTTCGCTGGGCTCTTCGAGTCGAAACTTGTCAAGTATTGGGCTTGGGAAAAGTTACAACCAGCTGGCCGCTGGCAGCCAGCGCCGGGCTGGGCTGGGCTGGGCTGGGCTGGGCTGGTCTTGTTGCCTGCTTTCCTGTTTTTTTTTTGTCATGTTGCATCACCCCTTGATGACACGGTGCGCTCATAAAAGCCAACTCTGGACTTTTGCAGTATTAAACGCTCGCCCGTTTTGCCATTTCGCACCCTGACAGGTTCTGATAAGCGGGACTGTCGGTGTTTCCCGCACCCATAAGAACGTGATCGATTTCTGGTCGAACACCACCTTCCTCACACCGGAAGGTGAGCCGAAGCAGCGTGAACGAAACTTACTCTCTCGTTTAGTCACGTCATCTGTGCCAACGTTGTCCTCGTCATGCTGCCGGGTGCCGTTGCCCGCTTGCCGTTGCCCGCTTGAAAGCCTGCCTTCAAGAACTTTTCCCTTAACCATTTGACTCGCCGGGCAAACCATGCCGTGTTCGCGCGAAGGTTTGTTCCGCCTTCCGTCGCTAGTGGGATGAACGAAGCAGAAAACAGTAAGTCGCGTAGACATATGTAGATGCGGTGTTTGTCTTAAGTGTGCTGAGTACGCGACGCTCTTTCGACTGCAGCCCCTTCCCCTCCTACCCTCCCTAATCCCTGCACCCGGCACCGCGGTGATCCATGACGGTATTGTACGCAGGTGGCGGCCACACGTTCGGTCTGTCAGAAATGGACGTTTCTCCTCCTAAGCTGGCGGAGCGGCTCCACCAAGCCGCAGCAAAACTCGTGGTTCTCCACGTTCATCCCCACGCTGAAAGCCCCCGCCGACGGATGCCTGTGAAGTCCCGAGCACCCCCGCCGAGTGTACCAGCCGTACAGCAGCGGGTGCCTGTGACAGCTGCCGCTGAGGCAGCTGCGCCTGCTACGGCGGTCAACGGCGAGGGAGCGCGAGAGGAAGCGACTGGAACGCAGCAGCAACCACGTCGTGGCGAGGACGGCGAGGAGTTGGGTTCGAGCGTGTCGGGACGATCACTACCCCAGGCGCCCGCCCCCAAAGAGGACGGGGGCGCGGGTATCGCGAACAGCGTTGGCGGCGAAGGAGGTGGCAGCGGGAGCGGGAACGAGGCGGTTTTGTCGTCTACCGGGGGAGGCGATTCTGCAGGAGGCGTTCCAAGTGCCAACCCGGAAGAAGCGGCGGCAGGAGAAGCGGCCGACGGCGGGGGCACCGCCGTTGCTGTCGAGAGGCACGATGACGGTGGCTCCTCGAGCAACGCGCCGGAGGTGTCTGCCTCCGAGCCGAACAACCAGGACAGCCTCGCTGAACCGTCTCCCGACCTCCCGGGTCCCTCGCCCGCGGGCATGGTCTCGCCGGTCTGGACTTTCGAAGGCCGCACCCCTTCCAACAAGGTGGAAGCCTCCGGCAGGGCGATCGGGGACTCGAGGTGGACGCAGCGCAAGATGTGGATGAGTAACCAGGGGACGTCCTCGGGCGGGACTTCCACTCCGACGCGCAACGCGTCCCTCAACGCGGTCGCGCCGGAGGCGAAGCCGAGGGAAGAGAGGCGGGCCTTGCAACGGAGGCACTCGGGTTCGCGATCGATGGACTCGCTCGGAAACTCTGTCGGTTCAACCGTCGCACCAACCGGCACATCAAGCTCGATGCGCGGCGGGGACAGGGCTGCCCCGGCGCCGAAAGGCTTCCCGGTGCACCGTGGGGAGACGGACTCAGAGTCGGACGATCAGCTGGCGGTTCGAGCGTCGGCGTTCGGCGGGGGGGGGGGGGGGGGGGGGGGGGGGGCCGCCCGGGGCGGGGGGGGGCCCGGGGCCCGCCCGGGGGGGGCGGGGGGGGGGGG
>FN649736.1:1393230-1437052 GCA_000310025.1 Ectocarpus siliculosus
GGGGGGGGTTCCCATTTGGGTTCTTCCAAACCCCCCGGGGTAAAAATTTTTTTTTCCCCGGGGAACCCAAAAAAAAAAATTTGGGGGAAAAAAAAAAATAATTCCCCCCCCTTTCCCCCCCGGGGGAAAACCCGAAAAAAAAAAAAGTTTTTGGGGGAGTTTTTTAAAAAAATGGGGCCCGGGGATTTACCCCCGGGTTTTTTTTTGGGGCCTTTTCTGAAAAGGGAACCCGGCCGGGGGCCTTCGGGGTTACCAACCTTTTGGGGCTTTTTTATCCGGGCAGTTTTTTCCCCCCTTCCCCCCCCCCCCCCCCGCCCCCCCCCCATTCCCCGCGAGCGCCGCTGTCTCGAACCCAACAGACATCTAAACTTCACGCGGAAACAACAGCTTACACATACAAGGGGATAGAGCAGCACAGCACGCACGCACACAAATACAAATGCTACAACTCACTCACATAAAATCCACGCACGCAACGCGAGATCACACACAACCCATACCTGTAACGTGTAAACATGCATCATTGCCATCGACTCAATACGATTCAAAACCGAAATAAAACACCATCATCATCGCCGTACGTATCCGATCCGTTGTATACACACAAAAACACAATGCAGCCTAGTGGACGCACTACAAGCCCGAGCAGGTTATGATAAAAAAACAGGAAC
Organism: Ectocarpus siliculosus; assembly: GCA_000310025.1. Taxonomy (NCBI): domain Eukaryota; class Phaeophyceae; order Ectocarpales; family Ectocarpaceae; genus Ectocarpus; species Ectocarpus siliculosus. Next base: position 1,393,902 of record FN649736.1, read on the forward strand.
AACTTTCCACAAACGTTGTCGGCACCCGAAGCTAGCTGATGAAGAGGAACCCCGACTGGATGTGCTGCGCACGCCAAAATAATATTGCAACGTGACCAGTTCCAAGAGCGAGCTCAACCGAATAGAGTATCTATATCTACACGCCTACAGGCTGATGAACAAAATGGGCATACCCACACGCTACCGACAGAGAGTCGATCTCGTTCTGAAGAACATTCTTTAGAACGTTCTCCTCGCTCAGTTGAATATACCGCAGATGATGATGATCGTGCCACTAAACACCGCAGCAAAATGACCAGTCGCAAGTCAAAACGTGATTTTATGGTATGTAGAAATTTCTAAAGTCCACCACCACACCCGAAAAAAATCAGCCAACCGCCTTGCCTGGTAAACATCCTACTGGCATGCGGCACAGAATAGTAGTGCAGAACGCGGCTGGCTGCCGCAGAAAGTCTAGCGGCCAACCCGCACTCAAACTTCATACAAAAGCTAAAAGTATCTACGAAGGAATACAGCCACAGTTGCGGCTGGCTTTAAAAAAATGCTACTATCATGTACACAGCAGACTGGTCGGCATTCGTACCGCCCTTTTATGAAGAAAGTTGTCGGCGTTAGTGGGCCTCTCATCAGGAATAGAAAAAACAACAGTAGCGCACCAACCGCAAACAAGCTACAGGAGTGTGTGTGGTATAGGCTGGTGGACTAGAGGAGAGCGTTTCAAACCTCCTGAAAGGGCTGGCTGCTCTCTACAAGCTGAGATCCAACATTGATGGTCCACCTAGCTAGGCCGATCGATAGCCACGGACGGTGTGTTGTACGAATGCTCAGCGCAGCAGCACATGGTTCCAACCAGTTTGGACTCTAGCCGCTCGAGCGACCTTCTACACGCTCACATCTGTAGCAGGGTAAACGGTGGCGATAGCAGGTAGAGTATCTTGGAAGCGCACGAAAACGAGCGTCCACAAAAAAAAGTTGCCCAGTGGGTTCTGGGCTATCCGCTGCCGTACAGCCCGAAACTCTGGTTCCCAGCCAGGCACGACATGACATCGTTGTACGCCTGATTTGGACGGGGAAATCAACGCACAACGGCACGAGAAAAAACACGACAAACGAAGGGTGCAAAAGGCGGAAAATTTCAGAGACCTGCCGAATTTACGAGCAACGAAGCCGTGTGTCGGTTGAGACACACGGGGCCTATACCCTCAAGCTCCCGGGGCAAAGCAGCTCAGCCAGGTACCATGCGCGATAGTCGCCACTCTCCCTCCGCATCCGCTACTTTTCAGAGCATGTAGCGCAGCCAGCTAGAGAATTCTTGAGTACTGCTGCTACTGTCGCCGGTTCCAACCACCAGACACTCACTCTGAAACTACAAATACAGTAGCTACTAAACTATTTTTCTCGACGATAAGCCCCGAGTCACCCGTCTAGGGGAGGCCATGGGCTCTGTATCAGCTGAGCGTCATACACACACGTGTCTTCCTGCAGCAAGTCATGGAAAGCAGGGCGCACTGCTGTGATGTGCATACAGGAGAGGAGAGGTCCCTGTCTAGTGCCTGTGCCCGGCGGGCACGCGCTCAATTTCCAAGTCATTATTATTACTTCGAATAGTGCCGGTCCGATATATATATATAGTCCCGGTGATTTTTCTGGACACATCCCGGTACTAGACAGGACCTCTGCCGTACCGCAAACATCAACATCGCGCACCTTGGGTGGGAGCTGACGTCTCCACTGCCTCAAGGCAGCCTCCGCTGACTCCCTGCGGGCGATTCGCTCCTCCAAGATCCTCACCGCCTGCTTCACGTCCGTCTCGATAGCGAGTAGCTGACCCACCCGTGCGGGTGGTGATTCACGTTTGTTTTTTTTCGTCGGAGGCAGGAAACGGACGCCGGAAAGCGAGCGCGGAAGAAAGAGAAGACGCAGCGTTTCGTCATCGGGGGTGGGGTTTGGAAGGGAAGGCTGGCAGAGAGAGTGCCTCGGCGGTGATGTTGGGGGAGGTCGAGGAAGGAGCGGGAACGAGATGTGGCTGGCTTCGTCTCTGCAAGATGCTTCTCCGCTTTCTGCGCGTGAGGCATCTTTGACCGAGGTTTGATTGAGGGCTTTGCGGCGTCATTTAACGGATCGGGTTTTGCCTTTGTTTATTTTGGTTCCGCTTGTTCGTTTTATGGACTGGCATGGAAAACCTCTGGTGTCGTGGTGGCAGAGGAGCCCCGTAGCAAAGACCGCGCGACATACAGCACGTGTATCCTTCTTTTTGGAGCACCGATTACTCGGGTATACACCTCATTCACTATAGGCGACGCGAGACACGGCGCGGGAACGATGCCAACGTTCGCTCAGTTGCAAGCTGCTCATACAAAGTTGCCGTCGGTACAAGTTGGTGCACGGAAATGAACCCAATTATATTCAACCACAGCTGCCAGACGAAAGATGTACACAAAATTGACACATGTTGTATCATAGTAGCCCCCATGAGCAAGGAAACAAATCGCCGTGGCCGGAATTTCAATCAGAGCCGTGGCCATAATGCAATGGAAATAAATGTGTCTCAGCCATTCAGAAGCCTTCAACATGATACAAAACTAATAAGGCATGCAAACCCGCACTTCCCACCTCTTTCTACCGCAGTTTTGCATCAAATAAATTCCCACCATGCTCTAGGGGACCTGTACAAAAAAGAAATAGAAAGCGGTCATGGTGGAAGCGAGTTATGCCCAAAATGGTGGTCTAACTGCCGATTTGGCGTCGCCTAATTTCCATGGACGGATTGTATATGGGAATTAACAATACACAGAGAGTTTCGTGTTGGTTTGCCTTGAATATATCGAGGTAAATATTGAATAGTCCTCAGATTGTGGTGGCATGGCGCAACAAAGTTCAGCAAACCGTAGAAGAAAAATGAGACGATGTTTGCACTACTGACCGGCTTTTATTGGGGTCCCCGGTGTGGAACCCCGAAAGCTGGTTCTAAATACATGAAGTTCAATGATCCTTTCCAGGAAGTTTTTGTAGTAACACTTGAAAAACTAGCGCAGCACGGGGCTTCACAGTGAAAAAGGGGGCCCGCGGATCTGCTCTGACTATCAAGTATCAAATACAAGGTTGGAGGAAAATCAGGATGGGTGTGTGGTATCCCGTGACACCTACGGTATTAGCTCGGTTCTTCCCCGACGACCGATCTCGCCGTTTCCCTCACCTCGGCCTCTCTCTTCGCCACCAAAGCGGCGTGCAATCGCAGCGACTGGCTCCCTCCCTCGCTTGCACCACGTCGAGACCTGTGAGCACGCGCGGCCGTGGGTCGGAACAGCCAGTTACCTCACGAGTTCCCACTTGGCCGATCGCTACGACGATGCCTGAGGCCTCTGGAAAATCGTGGCAGCGGTCTAGATAACAACGGGGGGGGGGTGGGGGACGCCGACTGCGCCTCGGCCTTTGCCCCGTCTTCGCGGCAAGCCAGGCGGTGCCCGGTGTGTCGGTATCTCGCTGGTACACGCCTAAAACGCTGAATGAAGCTCTTCCGCAAACACCCAAGAAAAAAAGAACACAAGTACCATGAATCACATGCCGCTCTTTACCTTTCCCATTGGAGCCTCTTTCGTGCGAGCGCAAGCTTCGCGTCCTCCCCCCAAGACATGCCCGTGCTCCCGGTGCTCCCGTGCCTCCTGGCATGGCTGGCGGCGTGCGTCCTCTGCTCCCCCGCCCCCCCCGGAGACTCCAGGGCCCCCTGAACCTCCTCGACCCCTGCCACGATCCCGCGGGGAGGCGGCCACCGTCGCTGGTTGAGCGGCTGGAAAGACTCCACGCCTTCGCTCTCGAAGGGCCTCATGCTGTCGAACACGTCTCCGTTCGCCCCCACGGCGACAACCATGCGGGTCTCCGCCGCCGCGCCGCGCGGGTGCGCCGGCAAAGCAGACGATACCGCGGGCCCCCCTCCCGCCGCCGACCGGACCAGCGCGCTTGTCGTTGCGGCCGTCGTCCCTTGCTGTTCCTGCTGTTCCCGCTCTTCCTGCTCCGCGTCGCCCTCCCCGTCCGAGCACACGCTGGCGTCCGACCAAACCTGCCCCTGTTCCGACCCGCGACCGGACGTCTGCCGAGAGGACTGTGGGTCTTCGAACGACCGCGCCGACACGGCGTCCAGGAAGAGCTTAACGGCGGGCGAGGGTCTCCTGAAGCCGCTGCTCGACGGGGGGTCTCTCTCGGGTGCGACGTTTAACTCGACCGCCCTGGCGGCGGCGGGACCGCTTGCGGGTCCCGAGCCAGGCGCCACGAACGCCCACGGCTTCTTCGCCACGCCGCCGCCGCCACTGCTTGCGGCGTCTCCGGGAACACAGGCGCCGCCTGCCGCGCCGTCCGCCGCCCCCGCCGGCGCGGGCGAGGCGCGTAGCATAAGCGGGCCGTTCGTCGTCGCCCAGGGTGCAGGGCTCTCTTGCTGCTGCTGCTGCTGCTGCTGCCCAGCAGCAGCATCACCCGCGAGCGGCAGATCGTGAATTCTCTGGGAAGACCCACTGGTGATAGCCTTTGCCTTGGAGCCGGAGCTGGTCCATCGAGGCAAGCCGTGCGGCGCCGCCGCTGACTGCTGCCGAGCCAACGCTTCCCGTTCGTCGGTCCGCTCGTTGAGCCTCTCCCTCTTGGACGATATCGCGGAGCGGGGGCACGACCGCATGGGAGACGGGAGCTTGGTCGACTTGGGCGTCGTGAAGCCGCCGCCGCCGCTCGCGAAGATACCGTGGGGGTCCTGGATGCTCCACTTCGGAGGGCTCGCCAGTATCCGCAGGGACCCGACCCCGCTCGCGAGGCGGAGCGACGCGTGCGAGCGCGCGGGCGTGCCCTTGGCCGACTCGTCGTCGTCGTCGTCCGAGAAGTAGAACCGACGGCGGTCGTCCTCGTCGTCCGACGACGTCTGGGCCAGCCCCTTCGCCGGAGAGTTGTATACGTCTGGGGGCCCCGCGGTGTGGTGGTTGCCCGTGACCATGTTCTCGTACATGGATTCGTCGCTGGCCTCCTCCGGGTCCGTGTCCGGGGTGACCGAGTGTCCCACCTGACCGATCAGGGTCAGAGCGCCGCTGGTCGGGGTCGCGTCCGGCTCCACTCCGTCGAGACAATCCATCCCTTCCCAATTGACGGCGTGAACGTGGCGGTGGTCCGGGCTGGGGGCGTCCGGCGGGGTGTGGGTGAGCACCACCGACACGTTTGCGGCTAGCAACCGCTTCGCCAGCGGCCCTGGAGGCAGGTCGTTCTCCGTGAAGGTGAACAGCTCTCGCCCTCCTGTGGGCCGTTTTGCGTCAAGCAACACGAGAGGCCAAAAAAAGGGTTTGCCTTCAGAGGGCTCTCTCTCCCTCAGGTTGGCGAACGACATACATAAGCCTAGGCGCGATGTGTCATGTATGTACCAAGCAATCGTGGAAGCAAACAAGAAGGAAAAACGCCAGTGACAAAAGAAAAATGTGACTACATGCGCTCTTCGTGAATACCGCGTCAGTGGTTCCTGGGGAAGTAGGTCGCGAAACATTCTGGACAAGAATCAAGGTAACTGAGCCGAGGAAGAGCTAGGTATTGACAGACGACGCTCAGGGGTGCCTTGACTTTCATAGTACGATGAGCGTTAGCTCTTTCCGAGAAACTCTTTCTTTGTCGTTTCTGTTCTCCCAGAACATGTCTTCCCCACTCTCACCGTCTTCCTCCAGGAAGGTCGTGTTGCACCACACGTCCAGAACGTTCTTGGCCATGCCGAACAGCCCGGTAGCAGCAGAAACAACCACCTGTTGGAAGCCCATCAGTTGAACCCCAAAAGGCAAGGAATCAAGGCAAGTATTGTAGTGTGAGCCATCGCGGGAACCTACCGGGCGTCGTCGTCGGAGAAAGTACCAGTGTTCCTTCGCCTGCCGTGTCGGCGAGCGACCCGCACAACCAAGCCCTTCTCGCCTTCGATCGACGTGAGCCTCCGGTACCACGGATTGGCAACATCACCCCCCCGTGCGCTATAACCGAGGTGTAGGACTTGCCTGAAAGGTCCCCTCCACGACAACGCTGCGAGGAAGAGCAGCCGCGAAAACCGAGTTCTCCTGACCCCGTTTCCTCGGCGAAACGGAAGGCATCCTGGCTCGGTGCACCAACGCCTTGCCCGCGGGCGTCTGCTGATACACGGCGCACGACGGATGGTGCTTCGCAACAAAGAACGCCGAGCACGCAACAACACCGAGGATGTAAGGAAGGAAGGAAGCGCGTCAGTTTCGAAAGGAAGAACGTCCGAACTTTGCCTCGTACTCTCGCGAGGAGCAGGCGTTTCAACCTGCAAACCGTTGTTTATTTGGCAAGCAACCGGCCGCTCCCAAATGGAAAGGGTTCACGACAGTAAAACACACCAGAGCAGTAGTTACTCTCGCCAGCAAGACCCAAACCACCGAGATACATGCGCATGCCACGAAAGACTACCGTATCCACATATACCAAGGCAGGGCACCAGAGGCTGCGGCTGTACCCGAATCGTCTCGTGGGGGCTTTGACTCAGCTCACCAGGATCTGTTTCCATCGGCGTTGTCGGGGCGGGACCTTCAGCTGCAACGACACGTCCCGAATGCTGGTGGCCAGCCGTGGCGGCGCCTTCAAGCCAGGGTTTTGTCCCGAGACAGTCCCTATCGTCTCCCGCAGGCCCCACACCTGTGATTTGAGCACATCACCAACGGAGTGGTGTGCAAAGTCCTGATCAGACGATGACCGAGCGTCGTCCAGCGCAAGACACGAGCTTCGTACGGTGGCAAGACTTTGAGACGCGCTCCAAGCGCTGCTGTGATTTTGGCTACGAAGGTGGCTTACAACCTCTCTCGGCGATTTGCCGCTCGCTGCCTTCGGTCGGGCAATCTCGATTAGCACCACCAAACTCCACAGGCGATCAGACGCCGGCCTCACCTCCCTGATCAGCCTCTCGTAGAGGAAAACCCACGCCCTGTGGTTTACCCCCGCCCGCTTGATGGCCGCCCCCTGGGTCTGGGTTCATACGGCCGAGGGAACCGAGAGTTGTAGGCGAAGGGATATGTCACTGCACTGAAATGCCGTCACATTGCTCGACGACAGGAATGACGGAGACAGAACCCAGCGCTTACAACTCACTCCACCGTAGATATCGGGCAGCGTACACTACGGTAGAATAGCGAAAGGTTGCAGGAGCATGAAATTCGGGGTGATACATTCCAAGCTCGTTGTACTTGGGGTGAGCCAGGTGGCGATATATACATGGGTCACCCCCGCCTGCCCCAGATTACTTTTGCAACATTCCTACATTCCAGCGCCCCCCCTCCACCACCCCTCCGCCTGTTAGGTCAATGGTCTAACGGCCAAGGCATGCAAAACAGAGTACTCCCCCCCCCCCACCCTAGATCATGTTGTGCGGGGTGGAGAAACCTCACTCCGCGCAACGGGGGATGATCGCACCACGTTGTGTTAAAATGGTCAAGCTTCCTCGAGGCAGTTACACAGTGCTTACAACTGTCTCTGGAAGTAAAAGCACCAGAAAATAAATTAAGTCATACGTAGCTGTCATCCGTACGCAAGGAAGTAAGCACAAGATGCCGAACACCCTTAGCAGAATGCAGCTCCCCCTTCATGGGACTCGCCAAATACCTCACGGCGCTTCGCGCTTGGTGATGTGAGAGCCTGGTCCGGTGAGAACCCGGCGTGCTCCGTCCCGGCTTTGTAGGGATGCGAGGTCAATGGTCAAACGACTACGGCATGCACGACTATGAGTACCCCCCCCCCCCCCCCCCTCCGCCTATTCTTCTCACCGCATCATAACGTGCTACCGCCGCCTGGGCAGTTTCTCCCATCCGCACCATCAGACACGCCGCCATGATCCCCGCCCTCCCCTTCCCGGCCTTGCAGTGCAAGGAGACCACGTTATCGTCGTGAGCGTCTAGCCAAGCCTTGGCGTTCTCACAGAAGTCGACCACGGACTCCAGCGGGGGGCAGGTATCGTCCGTGAAGGGGTACCTGTGGGGCAGATCAGATCATGCCATGAAGTTTGGTGGAGAGGCGGCATCGCGTGCAACGTTACAGCCCCCATCATGACGCGGACTTTCTTGGAAAAGCAACAAAAGAAATTGCGATCCAAGTAGGCAATCCGCGTGCGCCTGCTAATAGTATACCTTCAATCCCTCCATGCACTATATATAGAGAGGACGTGCAACAGCAGACGCCACAGCAGACCGAGGCTTTACTGCAGCAACAGTCGATCTGCTGAGCACAGCGGTACGGTTACGGGGTGTTGCGAAAAACTGCGTCCCGCACCTTTCGACACGCGTGTCCATCCTGTGCGTCGGCGGGGTCATCTGTGCCAGCTCGCTGGCGAAGTTGTAGACCTTGTACCGGTCGCAGTGGTACTTGTCCAGCAGCCGTCGCACCTCCGTTCGCGGGTCCTCGTACAATGGATCTACCGGTACAGTACACGGTCCACCGCCCCGTCGCATTCCATTGCCCGGTCAGACGCCGCCCGAGTATGGACACAAGCTGCTACAGCAGATATCTATGCATGAATACTTGATAGCAACACAGAGGTTGTGCGGTGGAACTACAGTAACAGCTGCAGAAGAGCTCTGAAGAGGGACGGTCGGTTCCTACTACCCAAAGTTTTTCGACGAGAGTTTCAGATGTTGGGCCTGGATCGATCCTGCAACATACCTGCGCTGACGTTGGGAACGCCGTGCACGATTATTCGCTTCGTCACGTAGACAACATCCAGATCAAACCCGTCCTGCCAAAACACAGGCGTCAGACAGAGTGTGACCGGCAAGGTCAAAGGGCGTGGTGGTGGTGGTGGTGGTGGTGGTGGTGGGGGTTAGTACGTCTGTCGCAATGCGCAACATCATTTACACAATCACGCTTCCTCATTTGTCGACTCCACAAAGCCTCACCGCAAGAAGTGGTAGTAACTGATGTGTCTAATGGCCGGCGTGGTTTTTTGACAGGCGAGGCGCAACCGAGAGAGGGACCAAGAAACGCCTACCTACAGACTGGAACACTCAAATCAGTCCCTCATAGATGTAGTCGTGGCGACGGAAATTTACCATATGTTACGTGCGCGTGCACCGGTCTACGGTGGTGACAATCGGGAGCGGTAGATGTGATTGGTCGGCACATCTTTTCTTTCGCCCGGCGGTGTCAACCGCGCGGGCATTCAGGGACTGCTTCACTCAGTTCTTCGTTACAAGTTGCTACTGCACACACCGGGTTTTCAAGTCCCGGTGGGAACAAGAGAACAAGAGAAGGAAGAGAGCGGCAAGCATTCATGACTCCGAGCCATGTGGTACTGTAAGGCGCAGCGGTTGCTTTTGGCATGGCGCGGTTGGTGTGTTGGGGTATCTTTCATCCTGCGAGTAATCTAGCTTGCCAGAAGAGGGGGCCGTGAAGTACGGCGAACCCCTTTTGCAGCCAGACCCGTGATTGGGGACGGAAAGGGTCAGTCATCAAATTGTCCCCCGCCCCCCCTTGTTGCGTTCCACGCCACGATCGATCCTCAAGTCAACAAAAATAACTGAAGAGTGTCCTGCCGATACTCGCACTGGCTCTTGATTACAGTAGGGACGTAAGACTCTTTGGCGACTGTACACCGCTGTGATGGCGCACGACGGCGTAGGAATAGACATGCGCAAGATATGACGACATTCTGTTCCGCATCATGCCACAATGCACCGACCGTACCCCAAGTCACCAGGTGCGATGGATCTCCACTTTTGAAATATTTATGGTGCGTGAGCTGTTTTTGTTGTGGCCACAGCATTTGGTTCTTTGCCTTGGAGAGCAAGCAACCAACAAACGCACGAAAGTGGAGATGCTGAAGAGACCAGGACGGCCATCTTCATGGATAAAAAGATCAGGACAACACCACTTGGAATCGCAACAACTCCAGTTTTGATGGTCAATACCAACAATGTCTCTGCGTGTGCTATGTATTTTACAGTCGCAGTAGTACCGTAGTACCATCTGTCTGTGATGTTTCGCACACTGCCCAGTCGATGTTGCAGCGTCGGGGACGAAATCCACAGCATTTTGTACTATTATCTGGTTCATTACTTCGGAGTATGTACGATAGTGCACCTCTCTGCTTGGTGCGTTAGCCTGTGACCACGGGAATCGACCCGCGTCAAGTACGGACAGAAAAGGTACTGGGTAGAGAGATCGGAACGGTTCTTATTGGGAAGACAATAAAAGGAGACGGAATCGAAGAACACACATTGGGAGGTATGATCAAGGAAAAATAAATACACGCACAGAAAGACTACCCATTGGTATCATGATGAAGATTTTCTTTACACCGACAGGACCCAAGTGGCTAGCGGGAGGTCTGTTTACGGTCTGTTGGTGACTCACGGGTGGAGTCGGGGGCTGGCCTACTGGCCAATGTACATGATCGGGAACGCGAGACCCGATGATGACCGCTGCCCCCCTTCTCCCTTCCAAGAGATGTAGGACGACAACTTCTCCTCAACATCGCAAAAACTGTTGTAGTAGTACTTGTAGCCTCTGGACGGGGCTTCACTTCCTTCCCTCCTTACATAGTCTACATTCATACGGAATTTTCTTGGGATTGTCACGTTGGCCCTACACCATGTGCAAGACCCCGATTTGTCTCGAACCGGACATACAATGGAGTTGTTACAAGCAGTAGTCTCGGTAGCTATGTATTCGTTAGAACGGTGGTGGTACATGTATGTTTCATTTGATAACTCAAGCACGTATGTATCTACGGTCGTGCATGCATATATGCATAGACTGAACTGAACACCCAACACACACACACCCAAACCACAAACATGGGAAGGCTGGTGTCCCAAGGGAAATCCGCTTCTTTCGTATGTAGAGCGCAGAGCAAGGGGCGCTGGAACTATTTAGGTCGGAGCATTTGTCGCACTTCACAACGACCCAAACAGCCGGCGACATCGCAGCGTCGGCCCACATGCGCTATGAGATGTGGACAGGAAGTGAGCTCGACCTGAATAATACGGGTGGAAGTCGATCTTGCACTCCAATACATACTTCATACCCTTGATACGTGGGTGGGAAAACATTATAAAACACAGATATCATAGATCAGAACACGAACACTTTGTTTGTCTGTTGGTTGCCCACAGACACGCCTGCCCCGCGCCTGGTAACTTGTTGTCCAAACAAAATATACATTTCACATTTTATACTACAAAGACAGAGAAACCACGGAATAATGCCGACCGTTTTCGTCTTGAAAATAAAAGAACGTTATCTTCATCATCATCATATCGTATGTACATACTCGTTCGTATGCATGTACCATGTTGCTTGTCGCCATGATGCATATCATAGCTAGTTGGCGCAGTCGGCAAAATGTAGGTATGGACGATGGCTCATTTTTAGGTAGCCAGCCACCTGCTGACCGAGCGGAAGAAGCTAGAGCAGTTCAGTGTACAGGTGGAGGAGAAAGAGAGAGGCCTTCCTTGCCCACTGCTGGAGAGGAGATCGAATATTGGACACCTACAAAATCACACGCGACCGATCGAAGTGCCCGCGCAGACACCTAAACTCACCTCCATGAACCTCATATTTTGAGTCGAGACGACTTTGAACGGACGAAGGACTGCGCCGAATGTCGACTTCCCGTTGCTAGGCCCCGCGCTTTCAGGCCGCTTCTGTTGCAACAAACAAGCAACGAGCACGCCGTGCAGCAGTCAGTTCATACGACCTTCAAATGTCAGAGCACAAAAACTGTTTTTTTAGCAAGGAAGAGAACACCTTTTGAAACAAGAAGGGTTGTAGCTGTGCGATTGTTTGTAGCGATCGGAAGTTGCACTACTCCTTGCTGTCGCCGGATGGCTTTCGAGTCAAGCCGCCTCGCACGCCGCCTTACTTCCATCCGTTCACCCCATCCGCTTGGCACCTCTCCATGCTTGGCAGGAGGGGCCATCCGATGCAAGGGGGCGACGGATGCCACCACAAGCCGTGCCGCCTGCGCAGGGTTATGCGCGCCGTTGTATCGACCGGTAATGAAAAGGGTCGGAAATCGAGTCCCGCCCGTCTCTCCTCTCTGCCGCCTCCCCGAAAGGCACAGACCATCGCACGCACGCAAGGCGGTGTTAGCGGGGGGCACGCCCGCCGGAAGCGAGGTCTACGCGCTCGCCCATGGTTCCAAAACGCTCGAGGTTGGCGGCCATCATCTATCGGCGGCGCACGACACCACAGCAACCGACATATACATCACACGGCGTCTGGCGGGAGCGGATGAATCTATCCGTCATACCTTCCACCATTTCCACGAGGGATCCCGATCTCGCCGGGCTAGCACCATGCCATCGCTCTTCCCCCGCGCCACGCTCATCTTCTGATGTCGGGAATGCTGGGGCCGCTTCTTCTTCATTCCCCCTGCTGCAGTCCAAGCCACCACTTGGTACTAAAATAAACCTTCTCTGCCAGTGTTGTGCGCACCAACAGCAGCGCATCTGTGCAGGGTGTGAATTTTTGGAAAAAAAAAAAGGTGATGGGTGGAAATATCCCTCTTTGTGTCTACTGCCGAAAAGCTCACGAAATACAGCCAGCCTGTCCCCCTCCCTACTCGCACACAGCCTCTTGCTCGTTCTATGTATCTGTTTCAGACCCTCGCGATAGCATGTCTCGGCCTCCATCCCGTGAAGAAGAGATGCAAAGGAGGCCTCTTTTACAGATGATGTTGCCACGACACCTACTGAATGAATCATGTAACCGGGTGCGCGTATCTAGCAGAGTATGTACACCAGCAGTAGTAGGAGGACTCAATATTTCTTCCTGACTGATTCTTCTTCCTTTCGTTCTCTCGCCCGCTGGTACCACTCACTCCCCCCCCCCTTGTCTCTTCGGGGAGCTGGCTGCTATTGCCGCTGCTGCTATAATAGCAACAACAAACTTTGTCAATCGACACGAGATAGATGCGTAATTCGCATTTTGCCCTCTCCCTCCTCCGTGACTCACACCCTTTCTTTGAAGACAACAACAACAACAACAACCCTTGTCTTGGCAGATTATCTCAGATGATTGATGATGATGTATGTATCATGATGTCGTGCCTTTTTCCTTGCACGACAGAGGAAGGCCGTTCGTTTCTCTCTCTCATGGTTGATAGCAGTAATTATTTGAATATTTGGCTGTTGTTGTCTGTTGAACGAAGAGAACAACAACGAACGGGTGGAAGACAGAAGCATATCGATCTCCGTTGATTGGGGCATAGTCTAGTCTAGTTATAGTCTTCTTGCTAGAAGAGCGAGAGAAAAGAGAAGACAGATAGTAGATGCAATTAAATGTAGATACTTGTAAATATATATATAGTCGAGAAAGGACAGCCTACTGCCCCAGAATTAGGTCTACGAAGTAAGGAATAAGTAGTGTGTTGCAGCACCATGACGCGTCGTCGCCAGTCTATACCATCACCACACCGCCGCGGTCTTGAAGCTGATTGATGTTGTAAAGTATATGCACGAACGTACCTCAATCACTCACACCATTTTTTTTTGTTGTTGTTGTGCGAGTGAGGCAATTGTTGTGTGAGCGGGTCATATCTTTCCTGTATCTTTCGGAATGTTTTTTTTTTTTTTCCGATGATGCAATGCCATGAAGCCATCAGCAAGCCGAGAGGTGAGCGACAGACACAGCAGGCAGTAGCAGCTGGTCAGTAGTAGTTACAAGGAGGGCCAGTCCAGGGTTCATCATGGGCATAAAATAATACTATGCGTTCCACGTAGGAGAATCTCTCCCGTGGTGGGAAACGATTATTTTTCGTGGGAAAATGAGGAATTCTCGCACACACAAACAACAAGTAAAGGTTGATGAGCTTGAGCTTCGTGTTGAAAACCGGAACCAACCCGACGACTAAAAAATATTAGGCGGGGGGGGCATACTAAAGAGATACCAATACGTTACATGTAAAGGAGCTACGCTACGCATGTAGAGCAATCAATGTGTTGGATGTGTTGTGCATATATATATATTATATATGTAGAATACCTTGTCCTCCATAGCCGGCCGATGCATGCGTGAAAAAAAGATACTTCATGCCCCGAGTACCACAACACCTTCTTCTTTGTAGTAGTTTCGACATTGCATTTCCGGGTAGTAAATTGCTCCCGTCTGCAACAACAGAGCTCGCATTCTGCGCACCCTTGCACGGTTGGTCGCGCCGCAACACAAGCAGCGGCAGTGGAGGGGTGCGTGCCTTCGTTCAAAAATCGAGCAAGACTGTCGCTGCACCGCTGATCGATTCCCAGAATTTACTTCTTCAATTCGTTCCTTTCGCCCGACAATCAATGAAAGAAATGGAGACTTCAACGCCGCCGCAAATCTCTCCCTGTCTGTACTCCAACGCGGCCATCGCGATCGATCAGTGACAGTACGGGGATGGTTTCATTCTGTATCATCTTTTCTTGCCAACAAAACATACATCCACCCACACGACACGACCTTTTATCTAGACTACGTACAAAAATCTCAGCAAAGTACCCGAATCTACCGTCAATATACAGCCGAGCCATGTCCGTTCATTGATAGACACACATGTATGTTCACAGACGTCGTCTTGGTCGACCTACAGCCCGACCACATCATCATCCATCCGACTCGCCTATAGGTGCAATTGGTCCGAAAGCGAAACATCACTCATGATTAGTTGTGAGTGCGATTTTTTTCGCCCCAAAACGCAACCAGTCTGGTACTAGTGATTGCCCTGAACCCTGCGTAGGTAGAACGCGTTCTCGTCGTTCAAGCTAACCCGTCACCTGCCGGCCTTTGGAAGCGGAGTGATCGATTATTGCCACGCAGCTTGCTCTCGAAGTAAGTGGCTAAATGAGAGCTGCTCTCATGGGAGCTCAAAACCAACTCTTCGCCTGCACGGCTCAAGCTTCCATCCTTCACACCCACGTATGTATGCATATGGCCTGGCTGGTTCGCGGTGGCGACACAATGTCTCCTACAACTGCTGTCTGTCGTACTCAGTCGAAGACGCAACTCATCACATGTTCCGGAGGAGTACCGCGAAAAATATTGTAGCGGGGTGAGGTGGAAAGCACCAGTCCCCACACGCAGTAACGTATTTAGTACAGCAGTAGTGCTGTGACGGAGTTCGAGCATGAACTGCGGGGGACATCAGACCACACCTACCCCACCAGGAGACGCAAAAACAAAAATGCGGAAAGACGAAAACAAACGTCGTACAACACAAAGTTCATCTAGCGCGCGGAGAACGCCCGACGAAAACGAGCCCTCGCATCCTGTCCTATTGGCACACGCACGCATCCTTCGAACAGCAACCCATGATTTGACGAAAAACTCACCCAGCCACACCCCACCGGACAAAAACCTATCGCGACTGGAACGTGCGCCAGACCAGCACACAAAAATGCAAAAAAGCAGCAGTGTGGACCAACCCAAACATTTCAAACCATCTTCTTCCCCGACCTAGAGTACACGTTTATTCATCGCACGTTCGTGGTGGCACAGACAAAGGTAGGCGCCACGCAGCGTAGAACATACGATATGGTATACAACCTCCGACACTTCCCTCCCAATCTCAACTGCCCCCCGGACACCGCCGGCCATCGGTGGGAACTAAAAAGGCCCGTACGCCACCCACCGCCTTCCTTCCCTGCTCGTCTAAGAAAACAACATCCATTCACACCGCACGGCTGAAACAAGAAACGAGTCAACAGCAAAAAAAAAGAAGAAAGAAGCACACGATTGATTCGTCCACCTTGATTCTCAGGAGGCCTCCCATCCCCCCCTCCTCCCGATGCACTCTATCTCTCCCACCCTCTCTTCCACAGCCAGCATGTCAGGGAAACAAGAAGCACACTTCGTGTAACGACAAGTGGGTCAAGTCACCGACCCGACCGGTTGGCCTGGTCGACCCTCCCGCCGCGGCTACCGCTTTGTCTACCCGCTCCCCACGGCGGCGAGGATCGACGGTCCTGATCCTTTGCGAGGGACATGAAGTGATTTCGGTTGTCCACGGTAAGCTCCTTCTCGACCACCATGCTCTCCAGCGTCACGGAGAATCGAACCTGTGATTGTTAAAAACCGTTGCGCATTCAAGGGGGAGCGATTTCTCAGAACGAAAGGATTCCACACACAGACAAGCAGTAGGTAGCATTCAACACAGGAGCGATCGCATGTACAACAAAGCCATTTGTATCGCTCGCCTCGCTATCCAAAACCAAGACGTAAACCACACCGTCACAGCTTTGCCAAACACGCCGCCCATCGCGGCTGCACAGCAGTGGGCGGCACACAATTCAGCCTTCTTGCCGTCGCTCTGCCTTTTCTCGACTTTTTGAAAGCTACTGCTGTCTTCTTTCCCGGGATTTTTTTTTTCTCTACTTACCGTGTCTTGTCAACAACTCGCCGCATCTCCCAGCACAACTACCGCACCTAGTCAACTACACGAGCCCAGATAGTGTTGCAGAGACAACAGCGCCAGCTGATTGCTACTCTACTCTTTTACGCTAGGGCCCTGCTCCCCCGAGGTGCCAACACCAAGTGCGCCAACGCCTACGATTATAGAGGTTCACGCCGTCGGTTTCCCCCTTCCCCGAACCTCACCGTCCCGATCAGGATCTCGGCGCCGTTGGACAGGGGATACGGCCTGCTCTCCGTGTGCATCCCGCTCAGCCGGAACCAGGTCCCGTTCGTAGACGGCTGCAAGTCAAGGAAAGAAACGGGGCGTAGACACATGCATGTATGGGTAACTCAAGGTGTTGGGATTGGCAGCGAAGGCCCTTGCACTACATACCTTTGCTTCCACATGAGGATTTAGCGGTCACCGTCGCAAACGTCAAGCTCTCTTGTCCGTTGCGTGCGTGCATTACACCAAATCATTGCATACCCAGGGATTGCGGCGGTTTTCTTCGCCCCGCGATAAAATGTGTCGTTCATCTCAACACATGCGTGTACAGCAGTACGTTTGCATATTATGTCACACCCCCTGGACCAATTTTCGAAGCTCGATATCTCGGCAGGAAAAGCAGTGACGGTGCCGAAAATGGCGGGAGGCGTTGGAACCGTCCCGTCAAGAGCTTTCCGAAAACGTATACCTCAATTTCGGCATCCTCTTCGTCGTGGAGTAATCGAGCTTTGAAAATCGGTCCAGGGAGTGTGGTATGCATATCTTAATGCAACCTACGGGTACATCCACACGTGTTGCAACAGGACACTTTTTTCCCGGCGTGCAGCCACGAAGCTTCTCTCGTTGGAAGGAGGGGCCGCACAACGAGGACAACCAACCGCAACAGGCTCGACCCACCTTGGTCGGGGTGCCGTCCATGATGTGCAAGAAGTCGCCTTCCTCGTCGTACACGATCCTCGCGTGCTCCCCCGATATGGAGGCGTCTATCCCCATCACGGTCCCGCCAGACTCGTGGGAGAAGGCGATGGTGTTGGTCTGCCGCCGCCCGAGGGTGGCCCCTTCTCTACCCACGAAGAAACGGCTTCCCTGTTGGTGGGTAGAATGGCGTAATGCGTGGAGAGAGACCAGAGGCGCCAGACGGTGCGCGCGCGGGATTATTCAAGGCTGAGTGGGAACTCTTCGAGGCTGAGCGTTGTCTTCTCCTTGAAGGGGAGGCAGGCGTGTTGCCTTTGGCAGCTCAGACGAGAAATAACGCGTTTCTGCAAACAAATGGATACAGGGAACGGCTCAACACACATCCGTACTCTCGAACATGAGCTGTGGTCCGATCTCGCCTCCCTCGCGACAAGCCAACCCTTGGTGGTTCGTGACAGCTAGCGCCAGCTGCATCAGCATGCGCTAAAAACATCTCAAAATACCGCAGCCCTACACATCCAAGGGAGCTGGGAAAACGGGCTGCCTACATACCGACCCGCACAACAGCAGCGCCTGCACCCGCACAAAGGCTGCCCGTCGTTCCCGCACACAATACTAACGGGGAGGGGGGGGGGGGGGGGGCGACGCGTAATTGCTTGCCTGTATCGGGGTCCCTTCCGGCGCGAAACACTCCAAGCAGACTCTTCGGTGCCCCCGTGCAAGCTTAAGTCCGGCCTCGAATGACCTCTCGAGCCCCTCTAGCTCCTTCTCGTCGCCCGAGGCGCCTCCTTCTCCTTCTCCGTGCTGTGCCGAGCGCCAAACAAGGGCAGGCAAGACAAACGGTCGCGGGGGAGCCCCGGAACAACGAAGCCACTTAATATTAGCGAATCCTGACTTGGCAATAAACACTCTTGAGAATACCTTGGTTGAAGAAGGCCTCGTTAAAGGTGACAATCCTGGTCTTGTTAAATGATGTTGCTCAGCACCGCTCGCCAAGCTTAATTGCAGTAGAGAATGTTAATGGACCTGAAGAAGGATGATTATCATCTTTAGATATTACTTCTTCTACACAGGCGCCGTAGATGTTGCCCAGTCGAGCTCATTTTTGCTCTTGCGGGAACCCCCCCCCTCCCCCCCCCCGGGCAAATGAGCCACAGAAAGCATGTACATACGCTGGCAAACACACAAGAAGCCACAGCCTAGTCAGCGCCTTCGGCACAGAGCCTTCCCTCTCTCTCACCTTATCCTGCAGGGGGGTGTCCAAAACGCTTGCATCGTCCTCCCCGCCAGCGGCGTTCTCGTGCGGCAGCGGCGACCGGCTGCTGTCCTGCCTCACCCTGTGCTCCACGCTGTCCAGGAGCAAGCCGCCAGCGGGGCCATCCCCCGCAGACGAGACTCCGTCCGCCCCCGTTCCCGCCCCCCCGATCCTAAGCACCGACAGCTCCTCCTCCACCTTCGACGACGACGACGACTTGGCTGACTGTGCGCTCGTGGGGCGCGCCCGCTCTCGCTGCCCGCCCCTGCCGCCGCTTTCCTCCTGGTCGGTCGTGGCGCCTTCCTTGACTCCCGCCGTGCCCCTGCTGCGCGCCGCCGCCGAAGCATTGTCGCCTGGTCTCGACGGTCTCGAACGCGATGCGTCGTCGCCGCCCTTGTCCTCCGCGGCGATGGACGCACCATCGGCATCGACCGCCTTTACATCAACGTCCTCAGGGCACGCGTTTGTAATCTCCAGCTGAGGCGGTGTTCGGGAGTGCGTGGGCAAGGGCATGGGGTACGGGGGGTTCAAGATGAGGCGAAGGGAGCGGCGAGGTGCGGTGCTTGCAACGGGAGTCCACGCGCCTCCGCTTGGCGGCGCGTTTCTAAAGCCGCAGTAGAGCAAAGACGCCTTCAACATCTGGCTTCGTGTATACGTGTCACCTAGTAGGGGTACAATAAACGCCTCTTGCAGCACGGAACTTGAGGGTAACCTCTCAAAACATTTGCCGACTGCTTCCAAGCTAAGGTGCTTGGTGCGGGATTACCCCCTGCAGAGAAGAGCACGACCGACACACCTGGTGCTTCCCGAGCATGATCATCATGCTGGGATAAAGCGGAGTGGGCACGCCTGACGCAAGGCGAACGAACGTCCCGCCTGCACTCCCGAAGTCGCACAGCGAGAACTGCTTTTCCTGGAAGACGGGCGAAGTGGTGGGAGGGTGGACGGGATAGCAGAAATACGTCAAGACAGGCGCTGGGTGGGATATGGAGCCGGGCAACCGGAGCGAAAGCATTTGGACTCAACCACGACACATGCCCGTGTCGACTTGGCACAGATGCCACCTCACAGGCGACCCTGACAAACACGAAGCTCCATTCGACCCTGGTCTTCAGGGAGCAAAAAGGCCAATTGGACAACAACTGGGGTATAAACCTCCACCCGTCCGCGGTTAAATGCGAACTCATGGGTGGAGTGGCTCCAGCAAGTGGAAGCTATCATGGTCGCTGTCAGAAAATTCAAATCGCTTTGGCCTTTGCCCAGTTCCTCCAACCGACCTGACTCTAGAGATAAGGAAACGAAACTCTCTTGTCTATATAGTCGACTGCGACAACCCAAAATGTCGGGGGCGAGGTAGGTGAGTATCCAACACAGTCGTGGCAGCGAAGGCGGCGGTGTACATGAAAATCTACATGTTGAGGGGAGGGACCGGCGAAAACCCACCCTCGCTTTACGGACTCGCAAGCAAGCACTGGAGAAAGGTAGACGGGGGGCATCGGGGAGAGAAAACCTTCTGGGTGTGCTCCGGAAAAGCGTTACGAAACGTACTGATGGTGCCCGACATGAAGAGCACGCGGGCTGTTGCGGCTGCCCGCGACCATGAGAAAGCGAAACAGGCCTCGGCAGAGTGATCGGAGCTGCACGAGAAGCGGGCTACCACAGCTCTCGCTTGGAGGCGTCTGACCACCTAGCGAAAGCAGCAGCACCCAAGAGTGCCAAGAAGCACACGATGGAACACCGTCGCCTGGACCACAGGCCATGATGGTATGCATTCCGCTACAACCTCGTTTCCTCGGCTGCGGCTGCTCCCGCCTGATGGCCAGACGCCTCCAGGCGAACTCAATTAACCTAACATACGATCTTTTTGCGGAGCCTATTTCGCGTTCTCCTGGTCACGAGCTGCCGGCTGCTTCGGGGTGGCGCTATTATAGTGGGTTGGGGGTTTGAAAGAATCCATGGAAAAAAGCCTACACCACAACAGAGATGTTCGTCTTGGCGCATGCCCTGGCCAGGTGCATTTAACGCCATACACAACAGAGATCATGTCTGTCTTGGCGCATGCCCTAGCCATGTGCATTGTTCACCAGACGTGCCGGCGCGCACACACACCTCTTTGTCGAAGATGATGCCGAAGTGGCGCCTGCTGACGGTGGCATCCGAGAACTGCATGAAGTCCGCCCCAGCAAGCATAGCCGGCTGCTTGCGTCCACCCACACACCCGCGCTCGGTTACGCGAAAGGACTTGTCGTTCCAGTCCGAGTCCGTGGGGCCCAAGCACTGCCAAAACAAGACAAAAAACGGACGACGACGGCAGCAGCAGCACCAGCGTGGCGCAAAATGTGATACTACTAATAGCGAGCAATAGAGCTTTGACTCGTTCGAAAACGCGAAGAGTTGGCTATATTTATGTATCTCGTGTTGATGAAGGGTTTATCTTTATCGAAGGAAAACCGCACGTTGTGCCAACATGCTGTGCCGGAGTTTATTCGAACTCTCAGATCCAGAAGACCTCACACACAACACGTGTGCGGGAAGCACGTTCCGTCTCTGCGGAGCATCGGTAACTCCAGGTGCTATCGGTCCGGACTATCCGCCCCAAAATTCGAACAGACGTGATACTCGGAAACAAACAAGAACCGAACAACATGACTCATACCCGAAGATATCACCCAGCCCCTAATCGTGGTTGAAAAAGGTCTAATCCTGGCGCACTTTGAATCATATCTGTGCTTCAAGTAGCCTGGATCTGAGGTATACACAAGTTGGGACTCTTGAAAGAAGAAAAGTCGGGCACGGACACTCCGCAAACAATTGGTGGTGCTGTGACTCTGACTCTCTGCAGATCGCCACCCACAATCAACCACATCCCAAACCACCGCTTGAGTCTACGGATGTGAAGCAAGAGAGGCGTTGCTTGCAGAGAAACCAGAGGCAGGCACCCTCAAACAACTCATCGTGATGATTTGTAAGTTCGGTGTCGAGCTATGGCGGGTCAAAAACTGGTCATTCTCGGAGAGGTGTTTAGGTCGGCCGGTCGAGCCCTCTCTCAACGGGAATAGCCGCCCTAAAACAGATTTACCCAAGTATAGCTGGTCCATCGAATGCACAAATGCTTTTATGTACGAATATCTAGCCTTGCGTACCCGCAACCTAACTGGAGCTTTTCAATTCACTCGTAATGAGGTGCCAAGAGTATGGCTGAAAAAGGGCGCCCTTCTTACGTTTCGAAGAACTCGTCCGGCTCATGAGACAAAAAACCCTTCTTCGGGTGGAACACCCCGCACTGCCGTGCTTATGATCCGCCAGGCTTCAAAATAAAGAGGCTGCCCACCCTATTGTATTTCCTATTTATTGAGTTTACCGCGGCCGCAAAACAAGACAGAGGTGTAGAACGGTTGTAGCTGTTTTTGTTGTCGGTGGGATCGCAGCCGTTGGATTCGGCGAAATGGCGCGCAAATTTCTGAACCTCACCACTATGATCAAGGGGTCATACCAAGTCACCACGCAAACAAACACCTTCTGCGCAGACGGTGCTCTCTTCAGTGCTCTCTCAAAGACTCCCGAAACATTATCCACACACGCACTCTTCTTTTGTCTTTAGCGGGGAAACGTGAGGCGGAGGGACCGTGCATCTGCAGCTAGTTTGTCGCACGAACGCGCACCTTGAGAACGAGAATCTGCTCCGTCACGAGCGCGAACCGGTACTCCCGGTTGCCCTCCTTTTCCCTACCCCTCTCCCGCCTCCCTCCTCCTCCTCCTTGCGCTCGGCTGCTCCCCCCGGGGCCGTCGCCTTCTTCATCGCTGTCCACCCGGTACACGTAGAGACCCTCGCCCCCTTCCGCTAGGAGGTCCTTGATCAGCCGCCGCAGATTCAGGTTGGGCACCAGCGACAGCTGCTCCATGGGCTGACCAGTCTGAGAGGAGGGACAAAAGAAAGAAAGGGAGTTAGGTAGAGGGTATTGAGAGAAGGAAAAAGAAAGAAGGGAGTGTCGTTTGAGATACGTAGAGGGTATTGAGAGAAGGAAAAACAAAGAAGGGATCGTCGTTGGAGTTGGGTGGGGAGGGCATTTGAGAGCAAGAGCCAGAAAGAAGGGATTGTCGTTTAAATTGAGTGGAGGGTATTGACCGCGACACGTCTTATTCCCCCGGTCGATGAGATTCAAGTGAGAGCCCCCCTTCCCCCGCCGCCCCCAACACTACCTGTGCCAAAAAATGCATGGGCATGAGCTGCAGTACCACGCCCGGCCGGTGCGCATCGCCAAAACAGCGCACAACTTAAAAGCTCGGTGAGTGGCAGAATATAACAAGTTGCTGAATTCAACTTTCATTTTGATGAAACCGAAAGGCACCACAGACATGTCACGGCGTCTCTCCAAAACAATCCATGTCCAGCCAACGAGAGACGGCAGTAGACGAGAAAGGAGATCGCGGAAAGGACAGCAGAACGACCAAGAACAAAACCAGCCCTTCCACTTTGAACGGGTGCTATAGCAGGGTAAGCCACGCTGTACCTTGACGACATTGCCGGCTACGGCCTATGTTCGTGCTTCCTCCCTGCTGTGTCGTGGAGACCATACCCCCCTTTGGTTGGGTTGGTTACTGATGACTTACTCCCTCCCCCCGCCCCTCAGAACGTTCCGCCCCCGCCGGGTTCTCCAAGGTTACCGTAAGATTGCGAGTCATCGCACAGCAGTCCGGAGTTATCGCCCCCCCGTGCGACAAAAAGCAAACAGCTGAGTTGCATAATTCGATTTTTGCACAGGGTCCGGAGTGATCGCACAGGGGCGCGATGACTCACTACCTAGGGTCGTTGAATGCCAACGGTTTCGGAGAAACTTTTACTTCTGTCAACCAACCATGCCGTTGCTGGCGCGTTAGCTCCGCTGTACTTCAACACATGGCATCGTTGCAGACCACATGTTGAGGTATGAGGGAGGTAAAAAACAACGGATTCCCATTGATACTTCAGTTGAATCGACTATGCATAGATCACGTAGAACAGCAGCAGCCACATCACAAGCTAAAACAACTACCCCCGACATGGTTGTCAAGCGACTGCCGTGTGTCGCGTGTGCGTGCATTCGGCGGCGGGGAATTTTGTTTCTCCGTGGTCAGGATTCCTTATTTGGTCGTGTATTATTTCGCCTCATATGCATATTGCTTGTGTGCGTTCTCAAATGGCATAAACAGCGCCGACTGGTTGTGACTGATGTGCGTGTGTGTACGTTGCGCAAATACTTATTTGAGTACCGCACATACCCGAGTTATCGCACAGACGGGGGTGTGCGGTAAATATCAAGACCAAATGACTTCAATTAATCTCCGCATACAGTAGGGTCACGAAGGAGCTGATTTATGCAAATGTTAATGTGTTCGTTTGTGAATTCCCCCCCTATCCTCCTGCGGATGCGTGTTTTGTTTCTATATCGAGACGGGTAGATAGAACACAGCCATTTGGACTAACCGTTCGCTGAGCACGCCACATGGTGTGAGGTGAGGTTGGAGAAGAATGACAAACACTGATGGACTGCAAAAATAACACATGGCTGTCGGGAGAAAAACAGAGGGTCCGGGGGGCGGCAGAATCTTAGTCCTCGTGATAGTCTATCGTGGGAGCAGCAACTCTCAAGGCAGTACTTTTGTACCAAGGTGATGCCTCCGTAATGCCCATCATCTTCACAGCAGTTCACAGCAGTTCCTCACGTCGCAAACCTAGACTGCTTGAGCCATGTATTTCAGTACCAGTAAACTCGAAAGTGGTTTATTGCTGGACAAACAACCGCCGGGTCGCTGGGTGCGTAAATTGCACTCTCGCCAATTCAAAAGAGCCGCGACGCAAGGTCCTCTCATCAATGATCACACCAAACAACAAGCTTCACTTGACTTCACCGAACGAAAAAAAAAACAAGCCGGTTTGGGCACAGGATGACACAAAAACACAAAACGTCATTTCATCGGTCAGCCGGTTGGTGCGGTCGATGCTAATGACAAAAAAAAACACATGAACGAGCCGGCTCGCATTTATGCCACCAACCACAAGGCAAAATACACGTCGGGTCGGGTCCCAATAGGACAAAGTTGAGGACGCCACCGAAAGCCACGGCGGTCACGAAACAAAAATCAACATGCTGATTCAGGGGCCGATGCGTCCGTGGGGGCAACAGCCGAACACACCCGCAAACGGCCAAATATAGGCCGTGTCGACTACATACAATAACCGTTCGCTCCAACACACTCACCCATCGACTTGCTGTCTGTGGTCTACCTATATGATATGCACGATGGTAGCATATACACTTCGAGAGGTCATCTATAACAGTGAGCGATTGTAGTTTGTAAAAGAACAAAACAGGGTCAACGGCCACGTGTGTATTAGAAAGCAGATGAACAGCAATTAAGTGCACAGCCGAAAACACACAGCAGCATGACGTAAATAGCAAATAGTAGATGAAGATCAACCACATTTCCTGGGCATACCTTGGGAGAGGTGTCATGGTTCCTCAGCCACATTTCGATGGCCTCCCTGTCGTAGGTGTGGCCGTCCGCAGCGATGACCGGGTCTCGCATGAGCTCCCGGGTGATGGGACAGGAGAACTCATCCCGCAGGGCGGACCCGCGAACCTTTGCCACCAGTAAATAGACACAGCAGTATGGGTTTAAATGTTCACATGAACGAATCAAACCAAATAGACCGAAAGGCCAACGTTAATGGAGGAAAGAGGAATATGTTTCACTTGGCGCTTCACCGCCACAAAACCAATACCATGGATTACGGAAAAATAAATACACACACAGGAAGACTACCCATTCGATTGTACCAGCAGGATGTTTGCTGCCGGGAGAGAATATTCAGTGTAGCGGAGTAACAACTCTCGTTGGCTTTTAGCAGCTGTTCAGTCTGTGACATCAGGAGACAACCACCTCCAAAATGTGCAAGGCGCACTTTGCTGTGATGGAGAAAGACGGACATCGGTGGGAGGTGGGAGGCAGCGCCCGGTTCGCCGGTCGGGCATTGAAAACAAATACTCGGAGTAGCAAAGGGACGCGAGGGTGCATGTGCACATGGTTGAGTATCATATGCATTTGGGAGGCGCATAACCTGGTGCTTGACCCCAAACAGACATAATCAAGCGGTAGGGCCTTATTTATGGTCGAAGAGTCCAACAGACAACACATCAACACGATCAATTCCGAAGCAACATTTCCCCCAGTCAGACGCCACTCGTAAACTCGTACAACTGTAGTGCCTGGGCGGACGGTGGACGCGCCGCTGTTTTGTTTTTGCGGGCCAGGCAGAAGGGGGGCGTGGTGACGACACCTCACCTGCCTTGGAACCAACGCAATCACGCATATCTTTTTATTTCGGCGAGGATTGTATGCCACAACTCACTTGGTTGCTTCCCTACCACCGCCCCGAAAAAGAAAAAGAACACCAGTCTCCACAGGCAGGCTTTGGCTCCAAGCATGTCTACCACACCAAGACAAGCAAATATAATCCCTACCATTCGTTATATGGGCGGAGAGCGGCATCTTTGCCGTTCGACCACACGTGCTGAGGAACAACAGACCAGCGCGGCCGCCGTTTATCGGTACTGGTATGTACTTCATACGTCCAAACGCAGTTACGTTAAAAAAAAAAAGTGGCCGCCCGACATGGAAATGGGACAAGGGTTTTCGCCTTTTGGTATATTTTCCTCCAACCTCCAAAAGGAGCAGCCGGACAGAAAGAGTCGATTGACGTGACGGAGTAGGCACAAATGCCGGTGTACGAAGCTGCAGCGGTAGCACAGGCGCTTGAACAAGCACCAGAGGAGGAGAAAAGAGTTGAGCGAACTACTGCTGTAGACTACAAATACACTAGGGCCGGGAACCGTCCTGCTGGGAGAAATATTCGATTCTACACGTTCATTTTGCATAGGAGGCGAAATGAGGATGTGGGATGGGCGATACGTGTTAGGAGACGGAGCGTGCCTGAGGCCCAAGCCAAGCAGCAGGACAGCCCATGTGTGTTGCATAAGTTTTGTGGTGCATCACCCTGAAGCCAGGCACAGAAATGGAAGACATTGCCAGCTGTAAAGGGGAGAGGAACGGAGGATGCGCCCTCTATTGTCCCTCTTCCAAAGAGCCAAAATAGATGCCGCGAGAGAGATAGACAGGCACCGACAGCACAGCGCTGGCGTCGTTCACCAAAGAAACATGGAACACCAAGGCCGAATTTTCGCCACCCCTTCCCTCGGCAATGCTTCCCATCTAGCTCTAGGATCTCCTCTTACCAACAGAGGCCCGTTGAGCATGGCGTCTCCCGTCTGTTCCCACTCTCCCCAGCTGACGCTCCCCGCCTAAAACGACAGGAGGAGGGCGTAACTTTTCCCACCCAACTTTGTCAGAGCAGTAGACAGAGAGGGAAGCGTTTCACGCGCGCGAGCTCACGCGATCGCTGTACTTCTCCCCGAGCGTTCCACAGCGGTAGGGCTCACTCCTTAAGTCCCGACGTTGACGCGATTTGCTTCACCTGGCGTTGCGCTGAGCTGTGATCTCCTACCCGGGTAGCACCAAGAGGACCAAGCTCAAGCGATGCGGCGCGCGCTATCGTGCCCTGCCCCCCTGGACCCTACTTTCTGTATTTTTTTGTCCCACGGGGGGTATCTTCTGCCGACCCCCTGTCCTTTGGCTGGCTTGTTGGCCGTTCATGTCGTGGTACCCTTGCTCTTCCAAAGCGAGAGAGAGATACGCAGCCATATGTTGATTAAATTCCAGGGACCACACACCATGAGGTCTTGGCAAGGAGTCTGCTATTGAGTGTTCGTATGATTTCATCGCAGGCGAAGTTGAAGCCTTTCGGTGGCCAAACAAGATATTTTCAAAAATTTCCAAAAGAAACACCCACCGCTGCTGTGTTCGTTCGTGTTCAAACAAAGAACCTCTGCTCTAGACTCCACCAGAAGTATGTGGCACAAGAAACATTTTACTTTTTACGTGTCCTCGAATAAATACTCGACGTAAATGTAGGCATGCAAACGTAGCCCCTCTGGTGTATTTTTCGCATAGGCAAGGAGCGCAATGTTGAGCCAATCGCGTCTCGTTTTCGACCTTGCCTCAGAGCGTAACAAGGGCCGGGAGCGTGGACAAGAGATAACGCTGGGTTCCATATATTTCTATGCTACACGGTTCAGTAAACATTTTCGGCGATTCAAAACCAAGAGTCACTCCCCCTGCCGCGATGATGTGCTCCAATCTAATTTTGGAGGTGACAGGACAACTTACTTGCAAAAGCAAAATCCAATACATATGTCAGAGACAGCCATTGATTGAGAGAGGTGGCGTCTACACATTGCTCAGCTGGGAAAGTCATTCCTTTCGCCGGAATCCTTCATATGGTGGCAACCTCGTGCCCCCCAACCACAGCTTCATCATCAGAAATATTGCTCCGAGATGCATCTTGGGAGCCACGGGGCGCTAGAAAGAGGGCAGCCCGCCTTGATTACTCTGATGTTCGATTCTGGTAGCCATCTCTTTACCCTTTCCCTGCGGTCAAAGGATACTACAACAACATGGGAAATGCCCTCAATATTTCCTAGTCTATTATCTACAAATTGCGATTTCCGAGGTAGACTCTGCGTCGCCGGGCCTTCTAAAGAACTAATATAACACTTTGGTACATACAAATGCGCCCTTGACATGCGTGCGCGCAGCCCGAGGAATAAACGTGAGGCGTCTCTACAACAACAAGCTACCATGCCTCATTCCCTACGCCAGAAGCTTCTCTAAAACTTGTACACGTGCCCGCAGTCCTAGCGGTCAATTTTCATGTGCCACTGAAAACTGCGCGTTGACGAAAGTGCGCTCCTCCCCTCCCCGGGTGCCTCCATCTCTTCAGAGTGCTCTTAGCTCCGGCCATTTGGTGTCCAAATCTTCCCGGTCCAAAGAATCATCTGGGTCCGCGGGAGTCCACAGCACCTCTACATCCAACACGTTTTCTCCCCGCCCTTCCGCGGCCTCGTCCCCTAGCCATTCCAGGAGGGTCAGCGCGGACTGCCTGCTTCGTTGGTTGGTTGCGCATCGCACACAAAACAGAAGACGGCGGTGCATGGGTTGGTCGTTGCTGCGGCACGGCGATGCAACGCGCCAAGCACGTGCTGGAAGTTCACGCATCAATCCCGCCAAGCAAGATGACACGAGCCTCAAACCGCGCTACATACCTGCGCAGGGGCGTGCCGGCAAGGCCAGCCGCAAGAGCCGGCGTTCTCGTGCAAGTCTACTCCGACCGAAACCACCTCGGACTCAACAAGGCCCTCCTTTCTCCATTCGCCAACTATATCGGCGAAGGCCTCCAGCCTTCAGGTGAGAAATGGGATATTCCGAACGTGATTGCCCAAACAAACACAACCACGTCCGCAAATACCACCACCGCGACGCAGCAAAAGGTGGACCTAGGGCCGTGATGAAATCACACAGCAGTTGTCATCTTCACCGCGCTCCAAGAAAACCACAAAAACTACAACCCATCCTACAAAATATGTAGCATAGTAACCGGTTATGTGAAAGAAGTTGCAATGTGGTCAGGAACTGGCACATCGTAGCAGTTCTGTGACGTGCATCTTCTGATATATATGTGACATCTTCTGCCAAAAACGAACTGCTTGGGCATCTTCCAAGTACATGCATGCATATGCATAGATACCAAACACGAACTGTTTTTCCCTCGCACCTGTTCACCACCGAGAACTCCACGCCTCTGTCATCGTCGCGATCGCGGCTATCCCGCGTGAACCAGCCGCCTCTTCGCGGCTCAGCCCGAGGAGGGGTGCTGTTCAAACCCGACCACGCCACGATCAGCGTCGCTACCGCGTACGTTCCGCTCTTCTGGGCGCTGAACCCCCCCCATGAAGGCGCGGTGCTGCTGCTGAACCCTCGGTCGGGGGTGTTAGACACGGTCTCCCGCTCCCACTTTGATCGCTCGCGCATGGCGGCTCGGTTGAAGTCGCGCTTTGCCCTGGACACGGGGGAGGACTTCTTCCCTCTGCTGTTCGAACGGCCTGGGGGGCGGGTGTGACGGCGGGGCGAAATATTTCACCACCCGACCTGGACTTGCGTTGTTTACCGTGGGGCCATCGACGAGACTTAAGGCCTAGGATGGTCGCTACGTCATGTTATACGGGCTGGAAATAGCGCAATCGGAGCGCATCCTTTCTTGCCAGCAGCGTACAGCAGGATGATCCGGCAAGAGTGCGAACTTGAAGGGCTACCTATTCGAACTAGCAATCATTCGGCAGCACTCACACGGGGGGCGAAACAATGCACAAATCTAGCAAACAACGCTGTTGTTGTATGTGCGACTGACCTTCCGAGGCGTACATTTTGACGCTTCCAGTGCCCCCTAGCCAATCTCTGCCCGATCGAAGCAGCGTCAGGCACACCTGTGCGCATACGGGTAAGTTTGATGCGCGTTAAAGTTACGGTAAACTCTGGGCTTACTTACAACACGAGACGCCGGCGAAGGGGCCGCGAGCAGGAGTTGCAGTAGTCGCACAGTTAGAAACCCCACGCGATGACACACAAACATCTTCGTCAACGCACACATGCAGGTACAGGGCGGTATTGTCGCCGGGTTGGATGTGCTGGAAAACAAAGGTACATTGCCCGCCGTTGCCTACTCAGCAAGAACCGCGCAAGATGGAAAGAGAACACGAGTTCGAACCCGTTCAATGGCTCGAAATGACCATCGACATCTCTCGTCAAGCTTCATTCTTAGGACCGGCGTACTGCGCGCTGCTCTGCCTGCCTCACCTCGTTGATAAGGGTGGATAACCCTCTCGGGCTGTTAACATCGGCCGTCTGCGAGAGCTTGTCCAGCGTAGCCAACACGTCCCCCTGTCCCCCCTGGCGGTCGCAATACAAACCCAACTGTAGCGTCGTCACCACGGCCGTTTGCGAGCTCCCCCCCCGGCCAGAACGCGGCGGCAGCGGCGCGGAGGGACGCTGGCCGGAACCTTCTTCGTCTACAAAGCGTTTTCTGTTGTAGCGCTGAACGGCCGCCACGGCGGCGCTAACCCCGCCGATCATGGCGACGTCGCCGGGAGTGATGGAGGTGGAAGGCGCATCACCATCGTACGGGTTGAAGCGAGCGCGGGTTGATCGCCTCCCTCCTCGTCCACCATCAAACCTGATGTGAAACCGGCTTCCCTCGGAGCCGTAGATGTCTCGGCCAGCCCTTGGCCGCTGGTATCGCCCTTGTTGCTGCTGCTGGGGCGGCTGGTACTGCTGTTGCTGCTGCATTGGAGGGGCACTTGGCGTGCGCTCCGCGGCGGCCGGGGCGGAGTAGCCTCCGCCACCTATTCTGCCTCCAGTCACAGCAGCAGCAGCAGCGAGGCTTCTTCCCGTCGCCACAGCAACCAGTAGAGGGGGAATCGCCAGCAAACGACGCCCACTTCGGCCATCTCCGCCGATCTCGTCGCCGATCGTCAACCCCGTTGTTCCTGCCGTACCGGTGCCGGCGTTTCGGTTGTCGACGGCGGTGCAGACATCACGTCCCACAACGCACGCTGTTGCATCTCCTGGTACATCTTTAGAACACCCTGCAGCACTCATGCGTTC
Organism: Ectocarpus siliculosus; assembly: GCA_000310025.1. Lineage (NCBI taxonomy): Eukaryota > Phaeophyceae > Ectocarpales > Ectocarpaceae > Ectocarpus > Ectocarpus siliculosus. The sequence goes on from FN649736.1 coordinate 1,425,047, forward strand.
GCCCCACACGCTTCTGCTTGCCGGCAGCTGTGATCGAGCAACGATCCCTCGGGAGCTGTACCTTTCATGTGTCGGCTGCTGCCCGCTTGTTCTAGAGGCAGGTGGTGCGGAAAATGCTATCCTGGGAACAAAGGCTAATGCCTCGACAACAAAGAGAGAAAAAAACATCGTTCTCCAGACCGACACCATCGGCAGCGGGGAAAGGTACCAACACCCTGGTGTGGCGGGTAGCGAGAGTCTGAGCATATATGTGAGAGCAGCCTGACCACAACGCACTGCTCCACTACTGCTCCACTACACTAGCACTGCGGTGCGTGAAGTACCTAGGGGGACCGTGGTTACATTCGGGTATGTCGCATACCTCCAGTGTTTGTCTGCGTGCCCCGACCACTGCCCTCGGTGTCGGCTTGTGCCACCGGCTCGCTGCGCCACCAACAAGAAGCAACAATCCCACGCCCAACAACTGCAGCCCGCCAGCGACGAGGCAAGTATTCCAACCTCTGATATTGCTTGGTCGTGAAGTCGATGGCGTTATCTTAGATCTTGGGGTAGGCCCTGTCACCATCCGATGCTTTCGAATCTAGCAGAGCCAGACAGACGCCGTGCAGGCCGCAATCGTTGCCCGAGAGCGACCGGGATCTGCGCGCGAGAGAGACGGGGCATAAGCCCTGTCTGCCAACGGCATCAACAGAATGTAGCACGATGAAATGCCTTCGCCACACCAGGACCACGCAATCGATATGTTGTTCTGTTGCAGCATAGCTATGCAAACAGAACAAAGCTCTCGTGTTTGAACGGTAAAGGACGCGTAGTTTGAAATTTGTCTGCAATTTAGAGGGAAACCTCTGAAGCTGGGTACACAATTTCGACCCACGCTAGCCGAGCCAGGGTCTTGATCGGGCATGAACCAGCGTGTAGCCCACCTTGCTCTGTGTCCTCGAGAGTTCCATAATCCCTGTTTGAATGCACTGCGGAAGGCGGATGATTAATTGGAAGCCTGGCAATAGGCAATGGCCCACACAGCTGGAAGGTGTGTTGGTACAACAGTTGCTCTAGAACCCGGGTAATGTACGTGGTATTACCTACCTTGGTTTACAGATCGTGCTGCGGCTATCCTACGACTGGCGCACACATCCAACATCCAATCAAACACGAGCTTGTTGTTTTGGTGTCAGACACACCCATGTTTATGTCTCTCCCTCAAATCCCTCGTTGCGGTTGATACGCAGGTAAAACAATCAAGCAGGTCCAGGCAGCACCCACGCTAGGCGAAAATTGACTACTCCAACCAGCCTATCGCTCCCCGCGTTGGCTGTCAGCTGATCAGAGATGGCTGGACCGAACCAACGAAAAGGCGACACACACAGGGATAGCCAGAAGGAGAAGGTTAGCGATAAAGCAGTTTGTGTGGTCATGTACCACCCCGGCGTTTCTCGCACATCTTACAGGTTGTGTTCTTGTGTTCCCAGAGGGGGGGGGAAACGGGGGTTCCGTCCTACAGTAGCTCTGGTAGTCTCTCTGCCCGACCGGCGCTCATGAGTTGATTTCGGATTGCCTCCCGTTTCTCCAACGCAAGCAGCATGTGATCAAGAGGTCCTGTTGCGAAAGGGAGGGTATGTATGCCTGTTGGATACCGCAAATTGCTGCAGTCTGTATCAGCACGCCATGACCCGCAACGCAGTGCACGAAACACCAGCCTCTACGTGGCACCAACAGCGGTATTGTGGATGATCGCCTCATCTAGGTCAGTGCCGAATGAATCAGGTGGCAATCTTACGTTCTGAGGTCTGTGTGGGTTGTGTAGTGAATGCGCCTGGGGGGCTGTTTCGGCAGAGCATCAGGAGACGAAGTAGCCTCTCGCACTGCTGTTAGCCATGCCGGCGGGAAGTGTGGTGATTGCCGTCAATAGGGGTGGACTCGTCTCTCCGCGATGCCACGGCCGTGATGAAAGGATAAGACTCGGGGGGGTTGCGAAAACCGATGGCGGACGGGAAACAGTACAATTTAGCAGGGAAACCGTTTGAAGACTCTTGAGGGTAGCCACCTCTCCCCGGTTACCCACACCAAGCAGCTGTGCAACAATACTGGTACGTTGACTACGCGGCTCATGTACAGGGTGGAGCCTGCTCTGTCGTACTCGTCTCTCTGTGTGTCCTCGGGTACCCTCTTGGTTTCCGCGTACCCATTTTACGTGCCGTTTCGCCTTTCGAAAAAAATGACCCACACATCCCGCTTTTCCATGCTCCGACCTTTGCTGCTGCTCCTCTCCCAACACGCGCCGCAACACACACGTCGAAATGTCCATTCAATGTCTGTAATAGGATGTGCGCACTGCCAACATCCTCGCGGCAAAAGCGGTTGCGGACGCGATCCGAACCAGCCTGGGTCCGAGGGGAATGGACAAGATGATCCAGGGGGGCGACGGGGAGGTGGTTATCACGAACGATGGGGCCACTATCCTCGGGCAGATGCAGGTGCGTCTTTCCGCAACGTAAATCTAAGGTGGTACCTTTTGCCGTACAACATAAAATGGGTTTATGCCGCGAGTCTTGGGATTGCGTCCGTAGTGCCGTAATTGGTGAGTGACTCGCTGATAGGATGATGAGGCGGGCTCTCTAGTTTGGATACTTGTTGCGGGTTGTATGCAAAACCATCAGCCCGGGATCGCTTTCAGGAAAGCTCTGCATGGTTATACATTGTATCATTGCTGGAGCGTTCTATTAATAGTGTCAAACGCCACTTGCGTGTACAGCTCCAAGCACGATCGTCGACCCTGAGACCACACTGGATGTTGGCTACATCATTTCTAGCTATTTTTCTAGAATAGCTGTGCTCGAAGCGAACGTTCCAAGCCTGTTAAAAGGTACGGTGTGCCCCGTGCGTTGAGTGTCGTCGCACAAGAATGCCGCCGAAGAGCCCCGACGTCGACACCCATGCAAAGAAAACAATATCCATGGTGGTAATCAAGTACTCCCATGACACCTTGAGCACGCAGTCACCATAAGAGGATTTTGCGTCCAGGATTTGTCTCCCACTCTCTCTCTGTCTGTGTATGTGTCGCTTTCCCCGCTTGCTGCAGGTGTTCCACCCCACCGCAAAAATGCTCGTGGAGCTCAGCAAGTCGCAGGACATCGAGGCCGGCGACGGCACGACGTCGGTGTGCGTCATCGCGGGGGCCCTGCTGAACGCCTGCACCGACCTGCTGGCGAAGGGCATCCACCCCATGGCCGTTGCCGAGTCCTTCCTGGCCGCTGCCGACAAGGCGGAGGAGATCTTGGAGGGCATGTCCACGCCAGTTGACCTGGCGAACAGGTGCGTGCGTGCGTGCACACGGGTTTTGGCAAAGCGATTGAGTTTCGTGTGTGGCGCGTGTTGTGTGCTGCCGAAGAACGGAGCGGTCGGACGAGATATTAGACACTACAATCATACGGTGGAACATGTAGCAATAAATAGTATGGTACGAAGAAGTAAAGGTTTCGATGTAGCCACTACGTGGTATAATATACCATTACATCGAAGAGGTGCATTTGAACTCAGAGTACTCCAGTTACCCAAAGCACACCTTTCTTCCACTCTCGTTTGCAGCATTTCAGCAGTGGGTGCCGCCACGAGTCTGGCCCGTGTTTTTTCTGCAGTTGGAAAACGGTGTCGTATTTTACCCTCGATATTACCTCCAACGACAAAGAACACGAAAAATTCATACCAAGCACGTCTTCCAAGGCCCCGCGGGGGCGCCCCACGCATTGCACTGCAGTGTCCGTGGTTTGTGGCGCTGTCGAGGAGGGTCGGCCCAACCGTAGCGATACGGCCGGGCCTACGTTTCTCCTTTTCGTGTTGTCCGATTCGGGTCGTGCTGCCGGCGAGAGCTTGCGCGGGTCCCGAGGTTGACATGGAAAGGAGGGAGACTTCAGAAGCGTGCGATATTATCCGTAAAAAGCGCGGCGCTGTGTGTACAGTCCTGCTCCCCACCCCCTGAGCAAGTCCTGAAGATTCAGCCGCGACATTCGTAGAGCAGTGTTGACGTGTAGTTAGTTTTGTCGACCGTCGTTCCGAGCTGGAACGGGACGAATGGAAGAGAAGGCGTTTTGGAGAAGGCCGTCCCGACAACCGAGGCGAAGGGCTGACTTCAACCGATGACAGCACTCAGACGAGTGGCGGGGTAGTGATGGCCGTGAGAGACAAGAGCCCTTTCCAGTCACCTTCCGGGGAACTCTTAAGCATGATCGTTTTCGTGGACCATCATGTCGCGTCTGCACAAGTAGGCCTAGCGTGTTCTCCCCGCCTAGAGCTCGTCAAGCGTTGTATTCTCCTTCCGGTGGTTGGCTTTCGGCTATGAAATAGCCAAATGATGTCGGTGCATGAGCTCCTTGGCCCATGGGAAGGGTTTATCTCATATTAGTATAGACGGCAGTCCCGTGCTCCGTGGGCGAGAGGATATGGTTGCACGGTCAAAGGTGAAGCAAACTAACTGTCCTTGTTATTTTTGCCCCAGTCGAAATTATGTTGACTGCGTTCTATATTGGCGGCGTCGCCCCGCCGCCCTGTCGCGGCGGTCGCCTTACGGTTCCGATAATGAATCGCATCCGCGTTGCCCCCCCCCCCTCCAGGGAGACGCTTATCCAGGCGGTGGACACGTGCCTGTCGTCGAAGGTGGTGAGCCAAAACTGCGAGACCATCAGTCCCATGGCCGTGGATGCCGTGCTTGGCATCATCGACCCTATCAACGCCACCAACGTCGACCTCAGGGATATCAAGGTAATTTACTCGGGGGGCGGAAGACGTCTGGCGGGATGGGTGTGGGTGGGTAGACAGACGAGGCTCCTGAGCGCCGCGAGCAGTGCGCAGCGGGGCATGTACGTTGGGGTGGCCTTGACACGGAAGGCGTGTGTAGGTTGACCGGTCGCCTTGTCTTCGACCTCGCGCCTCAACGTACATGTCGTTACTCGTTTTTCTTTTTTTTTTTGTGGAATCTCTACTTTGCGACAAAGAAGGGGCCCTCTGCCCCTCGGCGTGGGTCATGTCATGAGTATGCGATGTGTTGGATTCTTCACAGCAAAGGGGAAGGTTCCAAATGTTCATCAGCGCTGGCCGGGATAAAAAATCACTCATGAGAGGTACAGCACTTGCTGTTTCAAAACCTTTTTGAAATCCAACCTTACAACTTCCTTGTGTTCCAACGACCTTGTGTGGGACTATGTAACTCTTCCGGTGTGTGTTGCGTCGTGTGCGTGGCAGATCTGCAAGCAGCTCGGAGGTACCATCGACGACAGCGAGCTGGTGCACGGGATGGTGTTCGAGAAGGGCGCCAAGAAGAGCGCTGGAGGTCCCACCACCATCGAGAACGCCAAGGTTGGTATATACGGCGTGCTCGACCCCTTTTCTCTATTGCTTCATGACTCCGTTTTGGTTCCTCTTCATTCCCTCTTTGGAGTCTCATTGGCGCCACAAAGCCGGCCCCAGTTGTTGCGCCTTTTCCACGTGCCCGTTTTATGTTGTCGTGAGGGGTTTGCCCTTTTTTGTCACGGCTCACGAGCGTTCTCATGTGGACTTTGTAGAACCTTGTCGGGCTGACTGCCTATGAGTGGCTGGCTTCTCCTGCTGTTGCTCCGCGTGCTTCCTGTCCTGAACTGGTGCCGCTCATTCTCGCGTCGGATTCGAGTTCCAAGCAGAACGACCTCGGTTTTTCCGGAGCTACTGTGCGTAACGCGATCCTGTGCCGGTTTTTCTCTCGGTTTTCTTTTTGGTCCTGGCGTTGTGGGCCTGAAAAACAGGTGGGCCTGATCCAGTTCTGCCTCTCGGCGCCCAAGACGGACATGGAGAACAACGTGGTGGTGTCCGACTACGCCGCGATGGACCGTATCTTGAGAGAAGAGCGCAAGTACATCCTTGGTCTCTGCAAGAAGGCGAGAGCGTGTTCCCTGGTCTCTCTTGTCACGGACCATTTCTGCTGTGGTTCTTGTTTTTCGTTCTAACCACACCTCAGGCGTTGACTGTCACCATTCTTGTTACTCTCCACGACCCCGGCCAACCCAACGATCCTTTTTGGTTGTGGGCTTTCTTCTCTTGGTATTGATATTCATGCTGCGCTTGGGCGTCGTCGCCTTGTTGTCTTTTTTTTTTTGTGTGTCGTCTTGTGCTTTGGCCTTGTGCAGATCAAGAAGGCCGGGTGCACCGTGCTCCTCGTGCAGAAGAGCATCCTCAGGGACGCGTACAACGACCTTTCCATACACTTCCTCGCCAAGGTGAGGGCAAGCGCACCGCTCTATGTTACAGTAGTACCCTGTGCTTTCGCTTCTTGGGCTGAACAGAGTCTGTGGTTAGTGTTGCCTACAAGCACTTTGTCTTCTTTTGGAGTATACTGTAGCCTAGACGGACGTGGAGGAACGCATTTTACGTACGTGTATACACACAATCGTGTATTTATACTCAGGTATACAGCTGGCTGTTCTGGACGTTGCAGTTCACGGTGGAATTATCCGGTGATAACGTTGTGGAGGAGTACCGCAACCGTAGTTGTATCGTTACGATGAGTCCGACCAGGTAGCAGTAGACTAGACTACATTACTAAGCAGTACACGCCAACGATCAGGTTACCTACCGCGCCACATGCAGCTTGTGGGGCCCCGCGCCAGAGATTGCACAACCAGGTACAAGGCCTACGGTGGCTCTTGACTGCGATGACCCCTTTTCGTGGAATCCCCCTATGGCTGGACGAGATGAAGCAAATAGTCTTGCGCGGTTACACGCAGACGTCTGTCTCTACTGTCTTGATACCGCAATTGCGCCGACCAACCGCTCCCGTCGGGACCCTCTTTGTTGGTTTAGATGGGCATCATGGTGATCACCGATGTGGAGCGGAACGACATCGAGTTCATCTCCCGGACACTGGCGCTCAAGCCATGCGCTCACATCGACACCTTCAACGCGGACAAGCTCGGGTAGGTACATGAAGCGTTGTCGTTCGAACGACCAAGAAGACAAGCTGCGAACAGTGGTGTTTTGTTGGTGCATCTCGGCTGCTATTGTTGGGGCGTCTCTTTAGTCGGCCCTGTCGGTCGTTGCCGCTTCCCTTTATGGGACCCTCTCTCTGTTGTGCCACAGCACAAACTTGCTAGGATTTTACTCGGGTTGTGTCGGTATGCGAAGCGAATGCGCCCGCGCTTCTCTCAAGATTCGGCAGCAAAGCTTGGCCTGCTTCTTAAATCTTGTGTCGCCCGCCCTTGGCTTCTCCTAGAGGCCTGCCTGTACCTTCGGCATTGGTCCGGTGGTGGTAGCACAACTACGTTCTTAGCGTCCTCTACATATCGGTCCTCTTGATCCACCAATCTTTCATTCCGTGGCACAGTCAATAGTCTGCGGGGAAGGCTTGGGTGCTTACTGCCTGTGGCTCGTCAGACCACGCGCAACGCCGCAGAGCACCTCGCAGCAACACACTCCGTCTCTTGCTTCTCCGTCGGCAAGCCGCCACGTCCCTCGTTAGGTGGGGATGCCATCCATCGCTTGGTCATTTCGTTCGTCCAACTCCCACAGCTGGCCGCCCTCTCCCTCTCTCTTTCTTGGCCGTTTCGTTCTCACCGCCACAGGACTGCGGACCTCGTGCAGGAGGTTTCGATGCCGGGCTCCGGCCACAAGGTGGGCCAGCCGAACCTGCTTCCTTTTTCGTTGTGTGGCTTTTTTTTTGTTTTTTCTAGATGTTCCCGTGCGCGACCGGGACTCCTTGAGCACGAATATTGTGGGCGAGGCAAAAGAGTGGTGGTGGCACGACGGTTGGTTGCTGTTGAGGGGTTTCTGCACGGGAGGGGACGGGAAAACACACAAAATTTTGTTGTACGCGCCGCCGCCAGGTCTTTGCTGCTCCGAGCATGGCCTCGGGAGTGACGAGCCGTCTGCGTGTAGCGCCTGCCGTCTGCAGTATGTAGTAGGCGTGTGCGTCCAGTGTGGTGTGTATGCCCGATGACGACGCGATGAGGTTCCGTCGTGATGAGGCAATCACTCATTCAGTCCGAAAAACGCCAACGGTCAAAGCGAGAAGACCTCATGTTCTTCCCGGCTTCGTTCTTCCGCGCATGCTCTGGTGCCGCCGCATGCTTTTCTTTCATTTAGAAGCGACCGTGCTTAACGGGCTGACCAATGAAAAGACGTCGGCCTTACGGCGGGATTTGAAAAATTCGCGAAAACGGTGTCAAGTCAAAGGGGTCCTACCGGCCAGGCCAGGGGTACGCAGGAGTTGGAGTAGAGCAGCGTCCTGCTTCTGTGTGTTTTGGGTACGCCTTTGTTCTTCTCACCGACAGCGCTAACCGTGTTTGCGTTTGCGTTTGCGTTTGCGTTTGTCTATGTTTTTGTCTTGGATGTTGCTACGGCAGATCGTGAAGGTGACGGGCGTGCCAACAACGGGCATGACCATGACGGTGCTCATGCGCGGGTCTAACCGCCTGGTGCTTGACGAGGCGGAGCGCAGCGTGCACGATGCTCTGTGCGTCGTGCGGTCTCTGGTGAGTGCTTGCCAACGCAATTTTTTAATACCGTCTCTGGAAATTTTTAGCCACTACAGTACGACTGGCACGTAGGTTGCCAACCCTTAAATCCTACGAGCACAGCGTCTTGTTTTTGTCTGTTGACAACAGGTGGCATCGATTCTAGACTATGATAGGCGCGTCGCGCGGTGTTTTTGTGCACTCTCGCGACAGCCTTCCGGAGCTCAATGCGTCCGTTAGCGTGCTTGTGATCCGCTAGCAGAGGATTGTCCGGAACTTTGACCACCACTAGCACTGCAGAGAAATTCCTTGTCTTTTGTGACCCCGGTTCGGAGTCGTTGAGTAGAGGGAGGCAAAGGCCGTAGCGTAGCTACAAACTGCGAGCAACGCTCGTGAACACGTTGACGAAATACTGCTTTAGAAGCACAAGAACACCCTTCAGGCTGGCCAACAGGCAGACGGAAGTTTCACTTCGACGACCAAAAAAGCGGAATGTCGTCGAACGGTGTCAGGTCTGCGGCGGCTACTCCGCCGGATAGAAGAGGCTGTTGTTAACATTGAATGGTCTTCGATAGCCCTTGTTTGACGCCTTCGGAAAGTAGGTCACCTTGTGCTTTTTTTCTTGAGCGTGCGTTGTCTTCGTCGTGCTCTTCTGGTTTCGGTCGTAGGAAGAGTCAACCATTGCTCTTTTCCGTGGGTGCACACCTAACGCCATGTTAGGTCTCGCGTCGATGGGTTTGTCTTTGAGAAGGTTCCTAACCCGTATCCTGAAAGGTCTTGCATTGTTCGTCAGCTACACGTTTCCTTCAGCAATTGGATGGGGACGCGGTTGGATATGATGTATTAGAACATGGCCTGTCCCGCGATCACCATTGTTCCAAAAACGGCAGCGCATGCGTATTCCCCCCCCAGTTGAATGCCGTGACTTGACATGTTATTTTGCTCTCGGCATGGTTCCTTCTCTTGTCGGAAACACCCGCAGGTGAAAAAACGCTTCCTCATCTCGGGGGGTGGAGCGGCGGAGACGGAGGTCGCGATGCAGTTGACAGAGTGGGCCAAGACTCAGACTGGCATGCGAGGGTACTGCATACGGGCGTACGGCGAGGGTGAGGAAAAAGCACGCGCATACCACGCGAAGGTTCGCTTTTCGCAGGAGCATGACGTGGTATCACTAACCACCACCCTCAACCATACCGAGGACTGTCGTGCTTTGTGAGACTGGCCTTCTGGTGGCCGCCCGCCTGTCTGTGTCGTTGCAGTCACTCCTGATTGCCGCTTGCCTTGTTGTGCTTGGTTGCTTGTAGGATCAATCCCGTTGCGGTTCGTGCAGGATGTGGCGCGGGGTGGTTGGGGTGGGTGGGAGTTAAGCGGTCTGTTGCTTGGAGTTGAGGGTCAAGAGTTGGCGGGTTGGTGTAAGTTGTTGGTGGCGAGCGTAGGACCCACCTGCCGTTACTGTTGCAGCTGCAATGGCACAGGGCATGGGTTATGCTAGTTTTCCGACGGGTGCGATGGTGTTCGTGCCAGCGGCAGCTCTGCTCTCCGTGTTATTGCTTTGTTGTTGGAACCCCGAGCCGAAGAATGTACATCCACGCGCTTGTACCTATTGCCACAGCAGCAGGGCTTATCCACGAGGAGTGTGAAACCTGCCATTAGCAGTCGTTACAACGACATGTTTGGGGACCCAAGCCTATTGTTGACCTGTTTGGAGTCTGTGTCTATCGTTGTGTACAGAAACAGATCCCTGGTCCGCTTGGCGTTGGCACGTCAACCTTTTTGGTGTGTGACTCTCGTTGAAGCTGCGCCAATGCCGCTGTTGTGGATGGATGCTGATGTCGTTGCTGTCGTTGCCATTGTCACTTCTGGTGCTTCAGCTCTGGAGGTTGTCCCGTACACCCTGGCGGAGAATGCGGGCATGAACCCGATCAGCATCGTCACCGAGCTTCGTTCGGAGCATGCCAAGGGCAAGGTTGGAGCAGGTGGGTGGGTCCTTGCGTGTTGCGTTTTGTGCCTGCCTATTTCATGTCATACGTCGCCAGAGAGAAGCTGTGCTGTATACGGTCATTTTGTGCCTCTACCGTTCCTCTGATCTTTGTATGCATATGATGCCTGTCCTTGTCTTGAAAGCAAAGAGCCTCGTGTGTATTGTCACTTTACTACACAAACAACGCCCTGTTGATAACGCTTGGCTACCGATTGAGCCCCCTTGTGTTGGACGTTTGTGTTGGACGTTTGTGAAACACCCGCCTCAAAATATCACTGCTCCTCTTGGTGGCGTTACCGTGAAATATAGCCGTAGTGCGACCACCAACGGTCGAGCCTGAGTTCCTTGCCGCCCCATGCGTATCCCCCCCGTCTTCAGGTATCAACGTACGCAAGGGCACCATCAGCGATATGTACGCAGAACACGTTATCCAGCCGGTGCTAGTTAACTCGAGCGCTCTCAAGCTGGCCACCGAGTGCGTGGGCATGATCCTCAAGATCGATGACGTCGTGGCAGTCATGTAGATGAGAGGCGCGAGATATTTGGAATAAGGGAATCGGTGATCGGGAATGATCTTCGGGGTGAATTGGGACACAGCTGCTGTCGGTCACCGAGTGCGTGGTCATCAAAGTCGATGACGTCTTTGCAGTGATATAGATGAGGCACGAAATATGTGGAGATATTTGGGTAAACGGTGTCGGTGACCAGGAATTATATTTGGGATCATTATGTCGGCCTTACGTAGGTGCTGTCGGTGCGGAAGAGCAATAGGACCTATTTACGGTCTGTTAGTGACTCTTTAGGTCTAACCGGACGTTGAACCTAGGTTCCTCACATGGGATGTGTCACACACCGTGACCAACCGAACCCAACCCAACCCTAACCCTCACCCACGGCCAACGCACGTCCTAGCGGCCGCGAACTGTGCGGAGGGCGCTGGAGAGGAATCGACCGCCTACTGGTGTGACCAAAGACCAACGGACCAAAGGGACGTCGTCTCTGAAAAAGCACCCCCCCCCTCTTTCCGCCCCCCCCGGTGTTTGCCATCGGGGTTTGGGTTTTCGTCGCTTGGCAACGACGTTGTAAAACAAGCCCCCCACTCGGTGTTTGCCATCGGGGTTGGGTTTTCGTCGCTTGGCAACGACGTTGTAAAACAAGCCAATTCACTTCGTGAACTCGGCAACCAGGTTACCGTTTTTTTTTTTACCTCGTTTTTTTTTTGGCGGTAACCATAATGGTGGTCGAGTAGATCATGTTGTGCGGGGTCGAGAACCCTCACTCCGCGCAACGGGGGATGATCGCACCACGTTGTGTTAAAATGGTCAAGCTTCCTCGAGGCAGTTACACAGTGCTTACAACTGTCTCTGGAAGTGAAAGCACCAGAAAATAAATTAAGTCATATGTAGCTGTCATCCGTACGCAAGGAAGTAAGCACAAGATGCCGAACACCCTTAGCAGGATGCAGCTCACCCTTCATGCGACTCGCCAAATACCTCACGGCGCTTCGCGCTTGGTGATGTGAGAGCCTGGTCCGGTGAGAACCCGGCATGC
>FN649736.1:1445618-1458319 GCA_000310025.1 Ectocarpus siliculosus
CGGTTTTCGGTTTTTGGGGCCCCCCCTTTTACCATTGGCGGGGGGGGGGGGGGGGTTTTTGGGCGTTGGGGAGGGGATGCTTCGGTAGAGCGTTCTCGTTCGTGGAATCCTTCGTACACCAGGATTTCTTGTGGCAAACATTGTTCCCCGAGAGGATGGTGAGCCCCTTGTTCAAAGCAGTTCAGTTTTTCGCGAGGGGGGGGGGGGGGGGGGTACTCATAGTCGTGCATGCCGTAGTCGTTAGACCGAGGGGGGGGGAGTATTGCCAAAAGGCTTCATTAATGTTTGATGGAGAAGGGTAGTAGACTGGGGGCTCTGAAACAAAGCAGTTGTCTGTACGTTACATATGTTGGTAATTCAATGTCAGTAATTAGTATTTTGTTTACTGTAAACACAGCACATGGGTATTCACCTCAGGAGAATTATCGGACCATTTCGGAGAGACCATTGTCCGTTAGAATATTCTTGCGTTGTTTCTAGAGGTCGGATTAACCGCCTGCTAGCGTGACCGGGATATTGCAATGTCCCGTGTGTGTGCATCTTTCCGTGATAGCTTGGACGCTCGCCCCCCGTGGTGCTCGCCCCCACTCGATCACTCCTCTCTCTTTCCTCTTTCCTTACCTTTTGGCCAACTAAGCGCCGCTTTCAACCATTAATCTGGTCTTTCAACAAGTGTACTTAACAGTCACTCTGTGAGCCTTTGCACACTGTCTCTACACAGTGCTTGCCACATCCAGGGATACACCTACCACAAGGTTACATCCCAACAGCATATTCGCCCAACCCGTTGCTCACCTTCCGGCGGTCGACATGGTGCAGCCGGGAACCAACGGGGCAGTAACCTTCGTCGTGACCTTCTGACCATCTGCCCCCTTCTTCCTCGACGTAGAGCTGTCCATAATCGCGGTGAGCTGGGCACGACCAGCAGTGCGGGTTCCTTGAAGATCGTCGTAGCACTCCTTCCAGCACCGCATGCTGTCGATCGACACCTTGCCGTAGGTCATCCTACTGCTGCCGTCTTTCCTCAACGCGGACACACTGGAGGCAAACTTGCGCAGTGGGGGGTCGTCGTCGCCGTTGTCGTCGTCGCCGCCGCCCTCGCCGCGGCACTCCTCCCCCATATTGGCGTCTGCCCCTGCAAGTTGGAGAATCAATGCAAGTTGGAGGACAATATAGAGGGAAGGATTGGCGCTTAAGTCTATTGTTATTAATATTAATACTATTATGAAGATCTCAAAGCCGACAAGAAGGGCAATCGCCAGCAGTGGGAAATGCGGTCTGGTCATGTGATTTAAGGTGTCCAGTGTCATATAGCTGTTCTTCTGACGCAAAGTCAACGCCTGACCGCACGAAAACATATAAAGGCAAAGGTTCGACACCTACCGGCCCTAACATTCCCATGCAACCAAACAAACGAAACCCATCAAAAGGGACGGCTGTTACAATCGGTGGACCAAACATGGCGGGAGCACATGCAGGGCCGGGGCCCGCTCCGACGCCGGTGCCCAAAGCGAGGTTTCCCAATGACTAAGAAAACAAACAAACGCGGTGGATCTGGATACTGCTCATATCACAAGGCGAACAAACGAACCACCATGTAATGATTAGCGTAGCGCAGTGTTCTAGGGAACCGAGGATGGCGGCCCATCTATTTGAAGACCTAGTCTCTCACCGCTTGCACCCTGGGCGTCTCCAGCCGACGGCTCCCCCGCAGAGGCGGCGTGGTCGTCATTGCCGTTGGCAGAGAGGCCATCAACACCGCCGGCCACTGCGCGCTCTAGTCGACTGATCTCGGCCGCGTGCTCGGCCGCCTTGAGTCGGGCCTGGAGCAAACGAATTTCCGCAAGCTGCGACAGAGCAGCGTCGCGCACAGCGTGCAAATATTTTTCAATCAAGTGAACCAGGGGGGTACGTCGGCCCGAACATGCGCAATATATATTTGCGAGGCCATGCTACTTTACTCTTCGATACACTTTCGCAGCAGCAATTTCTCTATTTTGAAAAGCTCAAGATCCTCTACACCCGTGCATGAAAATGGGGCAAGCGCCGACGATAAAAGTGGGACATTTGTCGCGTGCTGTAGGTTAGAATAATGCGTGCATGATGATGGTACACATGGAGTGTGGAAGTTTTGCGGAAGATGGTACATCTTTCGCGGAAGCGAGAATGGAGAATGACGTGTGGGGGCGTAGTTAGCATTTTCATCAATGCGCACACCCAAAGTAGACGCAGCTCCACAACGAGCACGAAGGAGAGCTGCACAAATATTGACCCTAGTGTCTGTCGACCAAAAACAACTAGGGAAAACACTGCGGGGAACCCACCTCGTGATTCGGCACGCCCCCGCTCCCTGACCCACTCGCCGTCGAAGCCCGCGCCGTGGCCTCAGCGCCGGTGCTTCCCGCTGCAACGTTCTTCCGTTTCGTCTTCTTCTCCTCTCGTGCCTCGTGGGATTCATTCGCTTGCTGGAAACGACCAACCGACGAAAAAAAATGATACGGAGTATTATATTACTACATGTCGGCGCCTGGAAGGTCGGGCAAAACGGAACCTTGCGAAAAATACTGGGAGAGGACAGAATGGTGGAAAGGACGAGTATGATTGACGCGGAACCACAACGTGCAACACGCAACCCATCCAAGCACGGCCAGACAGGAACCACAACCCATCCAAGCACGGCCAGACAAGAAACACACGGCTGCTACAAAAAAACATGTGAGTGTGAGGGTGGTCGCACCTGAATAGCAGCGGAGGCGGCAGAGTTGGCGGCGTGCTCCTTGATCGTTTTTCGCTCGCTCCTAGCCTTCTGTTGCTTCTCGAGTGCCGCCATAGACGCCCTACACGCTGCCTTCGAGGCGTCCGACATCTGGCGTGCGGTGGCTGCTATCTCGGCTTTTTTCTTCTTGTCCTCCGTGATTCTCGCGGCTTTGACGGCGTGGTCTTGGTCTTTCTTGCTTTTCGGGGGCTTCTTCGCACGGCCCTCTCCCGCCGCCGCAGCCCCCCCCCCTCCCTCCGCCGTCGCCGGAGGCATAGCAGCCGCTGCTTTCCCAGCAGCAGCCGCGGCCACGGCGGCGGCTGCTTCTCCCCCGCCCGCCGCCATCACCGCCATCACAGCGGCAGCGACAGCAACTCCAACTGCCGCAGAGGACGCCCCCGCCGTCACCTCCGATGTGTCTGCTGCTGTAGGCGGTGCCGTCTTCTCGCTCTTGTTGGCACCCGGCGCCGCACCCACCACGGCGGTGATGCCGCCGTCAACTTGCGTCAGGTCCACGTTGCCTGCTGTCGCTGTCGATGCCGCCGCGCCTTTTGTGACGCCGCGCTTCGGCCTCGTGGCCCCCGGCGATGCCGCTCTCTTCTTGCCCATCTTGGTAGCACCCGGCGCGGTCGGCTTCGCGGCCCCCGGAAGCCCCGGTGTGCCGCCGCGCTTCTCGGCAACTGCCGACCTCGTTGGCCTCTTAGGCGCCGGGGCCGCGGTTGAGGGGACCACTTCTTGTTCGTTTTCGTCGTCGCTGTCGTCGCTATAATCTCGAAGGATGGGTGCTTGGAAGAACCTATCGTCCACACCTCCATCTGGCTCGTTGGCCACGTCCAACACCGCCCAGTCTGGAAACGCAGCAGCAGTGGTGCCGGTCAAACTGGTGGTAGACCGGAGAGCCGACGCCGCTCTCCTCTTGCCTGCAGCACGAACCACGTCGTCACGCTGCACAAGAGCAAATGGGCACAGGGGGGTGAGGGCGGGTGTAGCGCGCAGCGTTCTCTCCAGTTTAGGCATTTTGTCGTATGAATGTTGCACAGCAGTGGGTGATTGTATGGGTTACGCCGAAGGTCATAGTAAGCGCGACCACGCCGAGAGGACCCGGAGAGGCGAGCCCTAACGCTCAAAGTCTAGCAAGCATTGGCCTTGAAATGCGAAAAGAAGAGCACTCTGTCGACCTGCCCTACCGCCAACCCTGCCTAGTCGTACGAATGGCCTACAAACATGGGCACGTGGAGGTCACACCCCGGGAAAGTTTTGAACGTGATATCGCCTTTCCCTACTTCCCATACCAGTGGAATTAGCTTACCCCGTGAAGCCGAGAATCGGAACCCAAAATGCACGAGAGGCGGGAAGGAGAGAGAGCTGCACGCGAACCACACCTTGTGGTGCGGCTGGAAACTGCCAGAGCTGGCAGGCACTTTGTCACATTCTCGAAGGAAACACCGGTCAAATATGGTCTACACATGTACTCCGATTATCATGCTTCATGCTTTTCACTCACCAGCTGTGCTCCAGCGCCTTTGTCACGAATACTCTTTGCGAAGTCGGCCACCAATTTCTCGAGCTAGTCGCAGCCTGGAACGTACGAGCCATCCGGGATACGACCCGGGACGAACTCGAAACACTCCGGGTAGTTGCCCCTTTCCTCTTTGGGGGAGCAGATTCACGGCGAAAGGATGTTGTGCAAAGATGTGAACATCGAACACCACAAATAGCAAATAGGGTATGCTTGACGCGGCATTCCTCCTATCGGGGCTACCACCAGCGGACTAAACCACGTGACTGACACCAACCCCAGGCACCGTTCACCAACGTAAGACACCGGTCAGCAGGCGAGATGTTCACCTTTCGTTTAAGATGCCCTTCACGATGGCCATCCGAAAGATAGGGTATTCGCAGTCGGGCCTTTCGTAGCAAGGCGCAAGAACGAACGGGCGGGCGGGGAAATCGGCATGATATTTTCGGATGACTACAGTGTGAGCAGCGTCATTCCGTCATCTGCATAGCCCCCTGTTGTGTGTTCGGTAAGCCATGCGGGGAACTTGTACAGGGAGGTGATGCGATAGCGTCGGGAGCATAGGTATCATATGTCTCCTATCCTTGAATCGTGCTTTGAGGCTGCCCTTCGAACGAACACATGTACGCCAAGCGGCAACCAGAATGCAGCCATGCGCCGCCCAAAATACAACAAATCAACGCAATGTCGGCCGATTCAAACGGGCGATTTGACCCTGCGCCAACTAAAGGCATGCGTTCGTGCCCACCGGCTACCTCATCACTCACATCTGCATTTTGTTGACACTGAAGGGCAAGAGGTTGGGATCGCGATCCTCCTCCGACCGCACTTCTGTCACGAACCCCCGTATCCAGGGTCTCATTCCAACCCTAAGCTGTGTTGCAACCAAACAAAATTCGACGGACGCGGGGACACGACGGGGCGTGAGCAGTCCATGCGCCGAAAATAATCAAGGAGTCGACGAGGAGCAGCAGGAATGGACGCACAAGACAGCAGCTAGCGGTTTCCACGTCCAGGTGCTGACACCTGTACGTCCGGTTTAGCGCAGGCAACCACAAGCGGGTGTCCAAGTGTGGTACGAAGTAGGCTCGTTTCAGGGGATGTTTGAGCCGTGTCCCCGGGTTGCGGCGCAATTGGCATGTTTGTCTTTGAATGTTGAGTAGCCGCGTTGCAGCGCACGAATTCAGAAGAGAGAGTCTACCAGGGCAAGGAGCAAAAGGCCACCTTGAGTGTACGGTTACCAGTGCGTTGACAGAGTTCGAAGCGGTGGTTGATTCCAGCAAGTGAGTGCAGGAGTTCGGTCGAGCAGCAGCAGTGTTGATCGGCGTAGGTTGAGTGCAGCAGCGAGCAGAATTAACGACAAAGTTTCCTCTTCAAAGCATCATCCATCATCCTCGGTATTGAGTCTTTGATCTATCATCCTCGGCGACAACCGTCCGAGACACAGAGCAACCCACTGACAAGAACCTCGAACCTAGCACAAGAACCGTTAGTGTAGAGCCACATCGCTCTGCATTGGATTGGTCGATTGGGTCATCAACAGAACCCGAAGTCCAAGTATCACATTGGCGAGGACCGGGGGCGAGGATGATGCTCCCGTTCTTCGACTTCTGGAGCGGCTGACGTGGCGTCGGGACTTTCGCGCTCTTCCCGGGCGGGGAATTCTTCGGCTTCATCGACCCGTGATATCCCGCCCCCCGCTTCACCGAGGGCGAGCTACCGTCGTATGGGAACCGCCGCCTCGGTGGCCGCCGCCGCCGCCGCCCCGTCGGCGGCGGCGCCCGCGGCCGCTGCCACACCTGCGGCGGCGCCGCGGCAGCGTACGGGCTTCATCACCATGCGCCATGCTTCAGCAGCTCCGGCCCCGGAGGCGGCGGAGAAACGGCGGGGAGGAGCTGTAATTCGCCGCCACGCTCCTCCGCCGCTACGCCGACCGGCTTTGGGGTCCTCGGCCCCTCCGCCGACCAGCCCCCCGCGGGCGGGCGCTCCCCGGGTGACGGCGCCGCAGGCCGACACGCGGCGGGCCGGCGTGGTGGTCCGTCGTCACGATCCTCCGCCGGCCGACGCGCGGCGGGGGGGCGTTGTGGTTCGCCATCACGACTCCGGCGCCAGGCGAGCTTCGGCTTCTTCACAGGATCCGGCGCCTTCTCTCCGTGACTCGGCGGGGCGGCCGTCTCCGACGCCAGCGCCACGGGTAGCGGCGCCGCGTGCACACCAGCCACGCGAGGACCTTCGAGAGCCGACGACGTCGCGGGGTCAATACGTGCGCCGGCACACATCGGTGCCCGCGCTCGACTTTGCCGCCGAAGAGGAGCGGCTTCGCCGCGGTGGAACGGTCGCCTCGGGTCAGCCACAGCAACCCCGCGGGCGGCACTGGTCCGACAATCTCCATGTGCCGCGTGACACCCTTTCCGGTGAGATCGGCAGGAGGACGCTGCTGGACGAACAGCTGGGTATTCGACTTCACGACGCGGAACGGGCGTGTGCCGGGTCGGGATGGACGGACCCCGAGTTGGGGGACGCTTACACGCGGGCCCGCTCGGACTTCAGCGACAACCGCCGCCGCTTGTGGGAGCTGGAAGAAACCTGCGATCGGCGTGAAGGCCGGGCGCGCGCGTGGGGTCCTCCTCGCGATTGGGAAATGCTGCGGGCGGTGGAGGCGGCAGCGGCGGCCGATCGTCGGGAGCCGCCGTCGCCGGGCCGCGATGGTCAGCGTGAGCGTCACCGCCGCTCCAACAAACGCTCGCGGCGGCAGCACAATCGCTCCTGCCGCGATAGTTCTTCCTCTTCTTCGTCGTGGTCGTCGGGCGGCTCGGGGGACGACCGGGATGAGTGGGGGGCGCCGCGGCGCCGGTCGAGGCCGGCGGAGCGAGAGGCTGTCCATCACGTGCGGGCCTCGAGTTCTCGCCGACAGGGCGCCGCGAGTGGTGGGGGGAAGCAGAGCACGGGGTCGGGGAAGGGAGGCGAACGCGGGAGTCGGCGTTCGGGGGAGGACGAGCGGGAGCGTCGACACAGCCGAGCGTCGTCTTCGAGAGGGTCGGAGGCCGGTGGAGCTTCCAGGGCTTCGAGACTAACCCGTGTGCCGTGTTCTTTGTCCCCCAGCTCACGATCCCCTTCCCCACCCCCTCACAACCCGAAGGTAGCCTCTAAGCTCATGGCACTCAATGTGCACCGCATGTTTCAGCAGTATGTGCGGCCACGCCTACCGTTGCCTGCCGGCAACACGTGGACGGCCCTAGTTACGTTGGTAGGTCGGCTGCGCCATGTAGTCCGGCAAGGCCGACAGGCCTGCGGTGATTTCCATGCCACCGCGTGGGCGCCAGAGTGGACGTCACTCGCTCAACAATTTCTAGTGAGCTGTGTAGCGACAGAAAGTGGAGAAGGGCCGGTCAACAAAATCTTGTCCATCGGCCGGGACCTCGACGACACAATCAGAGATAGAAAGTTCAACGGCCCACAAGGGTTTGCCGAGCTGGTCAGCCAACTCACAAAGCGGTTCACGAGCTTCCAGGTCAATTCCATACCGATCATGTTGGCACAATTCTCCGTTCCGATCAACACGCCCCTGCAAGATTGGATAGTCCAACTAAAAGAACTCGTAGAAGGGTTGTCGTGTTTCGGGGACTCGTGCCCGACAGACGCACAAATCGTCTCAACCGCCATTGAAGGTCTGGCCGTGCAGTACCCAGAGATATCCCTCTTCGTGAAGCCCAAACTTAAGAAAGCGGTGACTCTGGCGAACATGTGGAAGTGCTTTCGGGATGACGAGATAGACGAGAGTAACGCCGTAGCCAACGCACCCCCTACTTTAGGAACGGTGTCCGCCAGATCAACACATTCTCACCAACCAAGGGTCCACGCGGTCGTGAGGGGTCGCTCGTATGAAACCTTGCCCCCTGGGCGCGAGTATGAATTAAGCAGCGACGAGGAAGGATACCAACGTACATCTCGGTACCTGTACCCCGTGCTCGGTAAGGGATCAGACAAGAACACATCTACGTCGAACACCTCTTCGTTCCGCTTCTGGAAATACTCCGCTGATTCGGTAGAGGGGGCCAAAGCTAAAAGCCAGCTGCCGCGTGACGCCTGCTACAACTGCGGTCGCACCGATCACTTCCTGCGTGATTGCCCTGAGTGCTTCAAGAATGAGTGTGGTATGTTTTGCGATTCGTTCGGGGAGGGCAGCCCCGAGTTGGTTGAAGAAAGATGGCAAGCCAAGCTCCGTAGCCTGAAAAGGAAACAACGAGCGAGGGGTCCCTCTCTGTACCCGGGAAAATAGGAAGTCGACACCGAGGGATTCCGCCTCTCGGTGACGCAAACGTCGGAGCCTTACGGTGGTGGAGACGGGCGGAATACGTCGCCGCCGCCCCAACCGTCTAATGATTTCCGACCTAGTGTAGAGAGGGGCGGGGAGCCATCTGGTTCCCCACCTACTTTGTCGGACAGTAGTAAAACACCGGCGAAGCTACCAGTTTGTGTAGCTCCGAAACCCGAGCCGACTCCGAGTCCGACAGACCGAGTGCAGAGTACGAGGTTGAGTGTAATTAGCTTAGCCGAACAGGTCTTGTGTCCTGGAGTCGTAGACGATAGAGACGAGGGAACTGTCCGCTTGATCCGTGGAATACCAGCTTGCCCTTCTACGAAGAATTCTGCGGCTCAAAACCGGCCCGAACTCCGATCCGAAACCGAACTCCGATCCGAACGTAGTATAGACAAAACGGGAAGCGGGGTGCCACGAGAAAACCGGCGTTCGAGCCAGCGCCGGCGGTTGTGAGCCCATCTCCCCGGGGTAGTTACTGTTTAGCGGAGCGAGCGGCCGCCGCGTTGACGAGGCTTCCAGTGATTACCGAAATACCCACGAATTGGTCGGGTGACAACGGAGTAGAAGAAGAGAAGAGTTGTTCCCCGCCGTCGGCTTCCCCGTTGGCCGGTCTTGTAGATAGTGAAGCAGGCATCACCGCGGCAGCGGCCGTGTCTACATCTAGTTCACCGGCATCGCTATCCACCCGCCCCGTTCTCTCCGCTCGGACGAGTATACATCTAATCTCAACCGTAGGGGCGGTATAAAATAACAACGATGGCCGAACAAAGAAACACAAGAAGAAAATTAAATCCCGGAGTGGTGTGCTGCCGATTAAGTACAAACACGGTTCGCCCTCCTTGCCCTCTTGGGGTAATAGTCCTCCACGAAGTAGTCGTCCAGTAGCGGGATACGAACTGCCGGAATTTCTCGAGGAGTATCAGGCATTCGTGCCAGGCGAGGCCCGGTTGCAGCAGTCCACTCAGGTAGCGCAAGTGAGTGTGTTTGCTGGTCGGGCCAGAGTAAAACATGCGTGTCGTGCGTTGGTAGACACTGGTTCGGGGCAGTCATTTATCTCAAGCAGTGTGATGGATAGAATGTTGAAAACGGGTGCCGCGTTGGAAGAAGGGATTCGTTCCGTGAAAACACAATGGACGGGGTTTAATGGTCATCCGCTGCGCACGAATCAAATGGCTCGGTTAAACGTGCAGTTCTTCGATCGGTTCGAGAGAGGGAGCGCTCGTTTAGCCGTGCAGGCATATATTGTGCCTGACGGGGTGATGTCTCACGATATTTTACTCGGTACGGATAGTTGGCGGCACTTTCCGCGTCGTGAATATATTGACATCGGCAACGACACATGTTTGTTGCGCCTGGACAACAGCCCCCCCTCATCGGGAGCGTCGTTCAGTGAGTCTACCCCCCTCCGTTCTGCGTCTCCGAAAATGGTAGCTTCGGCTGCCACCGCCGACCGGCATGATTTTTCTGACACGATTGCAATGGTTGAGTGCCCCGACCACGATGGTAGCGAGTTCAGACTTGTGGTGGATTCGTCCGCCCGTTCACCGTTGGTAGAAGGGCACCGCGAGTGGGTTCCTGTTCGTGTTGAAACTTCTGCTGGGGTGACCGTGACATCGGGAAAATTTTATGCCCGGCTCGCGGAAGGGTGGAGTCCGCATGAAGTGTTGGTGGAAGCGGGCGGGTGTCAATCGCCCTTGGCGCTGTCAAACGCCGGTTCCATCACACCCCATGCGGTCATTAGTTGCAGTGTGACGCCGCTGCTTGATGTTCCGGTGTCCGACTTTGTATTTCGCGAGGAGGTAGCAACTGCCTCCCCTCACGAGTCGAAGGTCCATGTGGTAGACGGCTCGCGCTCGGTTAATCCTGACCGACCCGAGCACCCGCCGGCAGAGTTGCTGGAGAATATGACTCCGGAGTGTGAGAGTGCTTTCCGCCGTTTATGGGCAACCGTGCCGCCGCATCTTAGGGAAATTAAATTCGGTCTGAATCATTCCGCGTGGCAGCCTGAGGATATCGATCGCCTCTCTGCGCTCCTCACGAAATATTCTGATCGATTCTCTGAGAACCCGGTTGACCTAGGCTACTGTAGCACCATCCCTTTTCGAATTGAATTGAAGCCTGGCACGCGCCCCATCAAACAGCGCGCGTATCGCCGAAATCCCGCGATTAATGCCAAGCTTCAGGTGGAGATAGATAAAATGGTGTTGGCGGGAATTTTGAGGCGTTCCAACAGCGAGTGGGCGTCCCCGGTGGTGTGTGTGATGAAAAAAAACGGGTCGGTGCGAGTGACGGCCAATTTGAAACGACTGAATAGTGCAACAGTAGTCCCCTGTAGCGTTCTGCCCCACATTGCAGAATGCATCGACCAGCTGGGGGGTAGCTCCGTCTTCTCGGTACTTGACTTGGTGAGCGGCTTCTACCAAGCCGCGATCCACGAGGATTCCATCCCCTTAACGGCCATCGTGACGAGTACGGGGTTGTACGAATTCGTTCGAGTCCCCATGGGTGCGAGTGGGGCGCCCAACCACTTCCAGTTGTTGATGGCCAAGGTGTGTGAGGGGTTGGAGCGTGTGCAGTTGTATCTGGACGATATTGTGGTGCACTCAAAATCCGCGGCAGAGCATGTGGTGCATTTCGAGAAGTTGTTGGAACGGTTGCGCATCCACAATCTGAAACTCGCTCCCAAGAAAGCGAATGTGGGTGCCGCCGAAGTGGAATTTTTGGGGCATTTGATCACACCATCTGGCCTCGCGCCGGGGTGTGGTAAGGTTGCGGCGTTGGAAAATATGCCTATGCCTACGAATAAGAGCCAGCTGCGTTCCCTGTTGGGCAGTTTTTCGTATCTCCGCAAGTTTATCCCTAAGTTGGCCACTCGAGTGCGGGGTCTCAACGAGATGCTGAAAAAAGACAAGGAATTTCGGTTTACGACTCGACACGAAGAAACCACTAGAGCGATTATCAAAACGTTGATGAGCACGACAACTTTGGCGTTCCCTGACTATGAGGCCGCCATCGATGGCTCTCGCCCGTTTCAGCTATCGTCCGATGCGTCTGTTCATGGTTTTGGGGCCGTTCTAGAAAAGCAACAGAGTGATGGCACAATGCATCCTCTCGTATACGTCAGTCGATCCACTCTTCCCAACGAACGCAACTGGGACACGACTGACTTAGAAATGGGGGCGTTGGTTTGGGCTGTCAAAAAGCTCCGAGTGTATTTGTACGGTATTCCCTTCGTGGTGCATACGGACCACCAACCGACTAGCTATCTGTCTTTGAGTGAGAAGAAGCCCCGAGTGCATCGAATGTGTGACTTCCTCAGCAGCTATCAGTTTTCCTTGCGCTACAAAACGGGGAACGACAATCAGGTAGCTGACATGCTTTCTCGGTTGCCGCAACCTGCGACCGAAAAGGATAAAACGGGGCCGAACCGCCTCATATAAGAGGGTGATCTAGAAGTGTACTTTGTGGGTGCTGCAAATTGCCTGTCCCCTCCCTTGGACTTGCAATGGCAGACTTCCTCCCACGAGGATTTTGAGTCGTTCATGGAGCCCGTAGATCCGCTGACCACCGATGAGGTCGCGCAGAACCAGTGGAATCTGGCTGTCCGATCTCGTCAACGCGGCGTCAGTACCGTCAGGTATCAGGCGCCGCGGGTCCTCGCTATTAACCCGTCTCCCGCCCCTAGTTCCGCTCCCGTTTCCCATCGTACTTTCAGTGGTCAGTTTCAATCAGGTGTTCTGCTGCACGCGTGCTCGGTATTTCCGGCTACGCCGGTGTTGCCGGTCTCCACCCGCTCCGCTGGGGTCGTGCCTCGGTCACCTCGTGTCCGAGCGGGCCGTCGTCCTTCCAGGAAGATTCGAGAACGGGAGGAGGCACCTGAGCCCGCCGCTGCCACCGCTGTGCCTGCTAGCGGCGGAGCTACGGCCGCACGTCCGGCGCGTCATGCGGCCGCCCGGGGTCCGACACCGCCGTCCCGGGCGGGCTCCGCGGAGGACACACCGGCTCCTCGCGGGGCCGGTCGCCGTCGCCGGCGCCAGAGCACGCCTCCCCCAGCCGACGCCGCGGTGGAACAACCTTTTTCCTCGCGGGGCCGGTCGTCGCGCCTA
>FN649736.1:1458419-1480792 GCA_000310025.1 Ectocarpus siliculosus
TCACCTGAGGGGCCCGGAGTTCGTCCATCGAGATCGAGACGAGCCGCCGCCGCCCGCCGTTCCCCGTCGGCCGCCGCCCAGCGGCCGACCTCCGCAACCGACTCGCCCGTCGAGTCGACTTGTCGATTCGGGGCGCGGTTGTGCGACAAGACCGACCTTGAATGGGCCGATGAGCAAGCGCGAGACCCCCTGGCGTCTTACGTCATCAAGTACGTGGGTGATTCTGACTCTTTTAGTTTTCCCGATATGGGCGATTGTATTGGGGATGAGGGTACCATCACTCTTAAAAGGATTCAGAAGTTGGCAGACAAGTGCACACTTGTGACTTTGCCTCGCTCCGAACCGGTTGTGTGTTCCGGATTTTTTGTCTTTGGTGTTGCCTTCTGATGCCGATGATGTTTTTTTTTTCCGGTGTGAGGTGTCGGTTGTTGCTGTTTGACTCTAGTCTCTTGATGGCGACGTGCCGTTCGTTTTCGGGAGGATGGGGGGGAGAGGCACAGGCCATTCAAAAACAACCTGTGTTCGGTAGAAACTGCGTTTTTACTGAAAATTTTAGGGTGTTGTCCCGCCTCGAGGAGTTCCGATTCAAATTTTTGGTTGGTTTGTGGGTGCCTTGGTCATTGCGGGTGGGAGCGTCCGGGAGTGTTTGCGTCCTCGAAGAGAAGGTCGTCGTGCTTTACTTCTAGGATAGGGGGTCAATGTTTCGTTGTGGTTCTACCAATTTCGGGCAGGAAGCTTTTGAAGCTCTTTTTCAACGCGATGATATCGTTCTCATGGTGGTCATTCTTCGGTGAACTTTGGAGTTCCAGGGTAGGCAATACAGCAAGGTTCGTTGGCTTTTCTTTTTCCCCCAAGACCGCCAAAGGTCTACTCTCCTATAATAAATATTCCGCAAGGAAGCTGAAGCTGAAGCTGAAAATGTACTGTGTCTATGTCAAAGTGCTGTGTCTATGTTTGTCCTTGTCAATGTGCTGTGTATATGTGAAAATCAGCTTCAGCTTCAGCCTTGCGTTGGGAGAGTGCGCGTACATCAGACACGCGTGGGGAGAAAAATGGTCAAAGGATCGTTGATGTATGTGTCTCGGGCGGATTTCATAGCTTCATAAAGCTGGGGTGTGATTCACAAAACAACGTGGGGAGATTGATTTAGTTGTTGGGAGTCCTTTTGGGGGTCGGTGTGCACCGTCGGGTAGCGCCGATTTCAACAGTCAAATGTCCGATTGAGGGGGGTCACAGGGGTTCGTTGCCGCCTTTCTTTGAGGTGAGTACGGCGTCTTTCTTGCCGGGTTCAAAAATGCTTCCGTTCGGTAACATTCGTAGTGATCGGGTTTTTGCAAGTCAGATAAAGATTTTGGACCGGGATGCTTTTGGGGTTTGTGCCGGTTGTCGTTTCCAAAACACGGCAGCGCAGCACGGGGCAAAGTGGGTTATTGACGGCACATGGTATGATGAAAAAGTCTTTGTGGGTGGTAGCTTATGTGAGGGTTTTCGGGCCTGAAGAGTTGACGAAGGTTTGATCTCGTGGAGTTAAAAACGGGGCCTGCAAAGGATAGATCGAATTCCATGACTTGTTGAGTACTATGGTTCTGCCAATGTCGAGAAGGATATGTGTTGGTAGTTTTGTCGCCAGATAAGAGCAGCCGCGAGCGAGAATATACCAGTTTCAGTGGGAAAATAGTACTTAATGCCAGCTTCTTCCAGAGGAAATCATGACGTTGTGGATTACTTTTGGACATAGTGAAAATTTTCCACCATGTCAAAAAGCAGTGTGGGGGAATGTGGTACGAAGTAGGCTCGTTTCAGGGGATGTTTGAGCCGTGTCCCCGGGGTGCGGCGCAATTGGCATGTTTATCTTTGAATGTTGAGTAGCCGCGTTGCAGCGCACGAATTCAGAAGAGAGAGTCTACCAGGGCAAGGAGCAAAAGGCCAGCTTGAGTGTTCGGTTACCAGTGCGTTGACAGAGTTCGAAGCGGTGGTTGATTCCAGCAAGTGAGTGCAGGAGTTCGGTCGAGCAGCAGTAGTGTTGATCGGCCTGAGTTGAGTGCAGCAGCGAGCAGAATTAACGACAAAGTTTCCTCTTCAAAGCAGCATCTATCATCCTCGGTATTGAGTCTTTGATCTATCATCCTCGGCGACAACCGTCCGAGACATAGAGCAACCCACCGACAAGAACCTCGAACCTAGCACAAGAACCGTTAGTGTAGAGCCACATCGCTTTGCACTGGATTGGTCGATTGGGTCATCAATAGAACCCGAAGTCCAAGTATCACATGACACCCCCAACTATAGACTAATAATTCCAAACACCGTGACCCTGGGTTTCCGGTAGAAAATGAAGCCAAATATTAATTCGACTGTTACAAAATAAACACCAGTTTATTCTATCTGCTTCGACGAACAAACCCTCCTTTTATTTTGTTTTCTTTCGAATTGCTTCATTATTTCTTCGGTTTCTAGGCTACGTGTTGGGGAGAGAGACGCACGAAACGCTCATCGTCTCTCCGGCCGCGTTAGCTGCAAAGGCCGGCGTCAACTCTTACAAATCCATCTCTCTCCCCACAAATACTAGCCGGGGGACTACGACTGCAAACGCAGGAGTCCCAAAACTGACCAAGTCCTCAAATGGTACACACCATTCTACAACACCCACATCTAGAGGTCAGTTTCTGGACGACTACCGCATAAGTCAACTATCCGTTCCCCCAGACGGTCCCCTCCCCCGGCTGTCTCGATACGATCCTACTGCCGTCTGTAAGTTTCCGTGACACTCGCCGCGAATCCTCTACATTGTTTCGCGCGTACGGCGTGTATGCATCCGACCTCCACTTCCCTTCTCTCTGAATCACTCGTTCGGCGATGTCTCCGCCGATGCAAGAGCCGTCGCGCCTCCAATTCGCAACGAGTGCAACGCGTACTCCTGGGAGTTACGCCCCGACTTCGCTACCACTTCTCTGACTGCACGGAGGGCAGCAGTATACCTCACTACTCTCACTGCTCTTCCACTACGGTACGAAGCCAACGGTGCGGAGTCAGGCAACGTCGCATGACACGATAACAGCTCCACCACAAGAGCCACCGCGCCGCCGCGTGCTCTCACACCTGACTGCGGTCCGGTGACTTCGTCTCGCGTACGAACCCGTATGTTTTCTTTCTGCTCTTGATCGGCCTTGTGCCCTCTAAACCTCATTTCGACACGGTCTGCTCTACGATAGTGACTAAAGACTAATTGCGTCTCGCCAGCAAACAATGCTACGTCCGCCCTCGTAAGACAGTGTGCCTCATGCACCCTGCCCGCATCATTCGCGAACACCTCATCGGACCGTGTGATAAAAAGATAGGACAAGCACAGACACAGCCACATCACTCTGCCCCCTTCCCCCCAGTTCTGGCTTGCGCTTTCCCCCTTCCAGCAGCATACGCCAAGACACAGGCAGGCGCACACGGCGTACCGTCCCCATAGCCACGTGGTTCCTCGCAATCCCCCTTAGCGCACATTTCAACATCGGAGACGACAAGTCTAGCTCGACAGAAGCTTCCAGCCTATGAAAATGTTGTACAGCCGTGAGTTTTCCGGATATTGTACTCGCTAGATTACCCTCAGACTCGAAACACCAGGCTACGAAGTCTATCAACTCCCACACATGAAGGTCCCCGGCACGTTGCCCTAGGAACTTGGGCTTCTCCGTCAGCCTCCGAAACGTGCACCAAGAGTTGAAGCCTGACGTGTAAGTCCTTCTAGACGAAGACGCAACTGAGTGCTCGACGAGCTGCATGCCAAGACGTCGGTAACAAAGTCCCGTCCTGCCTGTCCCAGGTCCTGAACCTGCTGATAGCCCTGGAGCCAACCTCGTAAAGACCGGCGTGCTGCCGTTCGATTTAGCCGCATGTGCGCTGCCATCCGAGGTAGGCCCCCCCGCCACGCGGGAGAGCCCGCACCCCTATTTGTCTTTCCCGTGGGTGAAGAAGTCAGCGACCTTGGGTCTCGCGCCGCCCTCGCCAGCGGCGCGCGCCTCTCCTCCGCGCCCTCCCCCGTTGCCGTGGCCAACGCCGCGCGCGCCGGTTGCCGGAGTTTCGGACGCTCCGCGCCTAGCGTGGGAAGGGTTCTGGGCGTGGATGTATGGGCAGTTACGATCATGGCAACCGGACGACGAGTTGAAGGCGAAGCAGTAACCACGCGATCTTCCGGAAGTGGTCCCCCGGGCTCGCTTGGACGGCGATAGGAGCTGTTCTCCTGCCCGTATCTGAGGCTGGTAGAAGGCGGCGGCGCCGACCCCGCCCATGGCGATGAAGCCAGTAATCCTCTTCCACTCGATGGTTACCACGGGCGGAAAATCCTCGATGACAGTCGGCGGCGCAGAGTTCGTTGTCTTGAAACTGATGGCGGCGTCAAACCACCGCGATGCGAACAGGATTAGATCGTCGTTGATGAATCCCGCGAACCGGAGTTTGTTCGCGGGATTCCGCATCTCGCCGCGGTTTTCACGACAGTGCTCGGTGACCATCGCCAAGCCGACGTTGAGGGACTCCTCGAGGATGCCCACGCGCTGGAGACTCTCAGAATCGGTAATGCCTGTTTTGAGCAACGCCGATATGGTCGTGATGAGGATCGAGAGCGACTCTTCCAACGGAACCTCGGCGTTAGGCGTGTCAGATCCCGAACGGTAGTCTTCGACCCGGAAGTTTGAGAGCGTGTCGAGCGATGCCGCCACTTTCTCTGTCACCAGGACGCCTTTGCGAAGCAAGGATTGCCACTCCATCTGCGACAGTTTTGAAACTGCCGGAGGCCGCCCCAGGATGAGCCACGCTTTTTCCCGGCGGAGGTCCCCCCACATCCGCGCTCTATCCTTTGCCGTAGCCTTAGCCGCCTCGGCGCCGGGTGTAGCGGGGGCCCGAGAGGCCGATGGTGGGGCGGTTGTGCCCACCAGTTGCACCTCCCCCTGAAGGCCAAGTCCTGCTGCTTGGGTGGCGATCAGGTCGTCGATCGTTGCTTGAAGCTGCTGGCGATCGCCGGCAGCCTCATCGCGCTTCCGCTGCAGCTCCTCCCTCAGGCCGTCCACCAGCCCGCGGAGAGAAGCGAGCTCAGTCTCATCAGCGGGGGGGTCGCCGCGGGTGCCTGTCCCTCGCGCTCGCGAGGAGGATACCGCTCGACGCCTCGCGGGAGTACGTGATCCGCTGCGCGTCGAGGGGCGAGCCGTCGAGCTCGCCACCGATCGCGCGGTAGACCTCCTCGTGCGTGGTGTCGAGGGTGTCGCCGCCCGACCTCGCCCTGCTTGCCCAGCCGCTTCCCTGCCGCTCCGCGTGGAGGCCCGTGTCGGCATCTGGTCGCGGTTGGAGTCGTATAAGCAGCGAACCGGCGGCAGGCGGCGGGCGAGCGTCAGGGCGGCGTTGCGGGAACACTTCTTTCCCTCTTCATCGTGGGCGTAGTCGATCGCGCGCCTGGATCTGCAGTTAGAATGGTCTACAAATCCTATCTTCGGGCGAAACTATCTGACGAGGGTTTTCGTCGGGCCCAGAACGACGCGTTGTTATATCGCGAGCTTGAGTTAGTTCGTTCTCGACGCCTGTGGATTGAATGGAGTGATTATTGCTGCTGACGTTACGGTCACCGGACGTCGACCAATCCCGAATATTTCTCTCTTTGGAACACTAGCGATGTTTTTTTTTTTTTTTATATATATATTTTCTTGGATTCGGTGAACCCCGGTTCGCCATCGGCACGGGTGCTTCCACTCATTGGCGCGTCCCGTGCTGATACGTGTTTTTTTTTTTTCCTTCGATGCGTTGGATACGGTGAACTCCACTTGCCAACAGCGCGGGTGCTTCCACTCATTGGCGCGTCCCTCGCTGAAACTGACAACACATATGCAGCACGGGTGCTTCCACTCATTGGCGCGTCCCGTACTGATACTTGCACGCAGCGCGGGTGCGTCCACTCATTGGCCCGTCCCGTGCTGATACGTGTACGGCGTTTTGTTCTTTCTTGTTGAGATCGGTTAACTCTACTCGCCAACAGCACTCATTGGCGCGTCCCTTGCTGAAACTGACAACACATATGCAGCACGGGTGCTTCCACTCATTGGCGCGTGCCGTACTCTCACGTGTACGACTTCGTTTTCGATGCGTGGAGATCGGTTAATTCTATTCGCCAACAGCACGGGTGCGTCCACTCATTGGCGCGTCCCGTGCTGATACGTGTACGACTTCGTTTTCGATGCGTGGAGATCGGTTAATTCTACTCGCCAACAGCACGGGTGCGTCCACTCATTGGCGCGTCCCGTGCTGATACGTGTACGGCGTTGTGTTCTTTCTTGTTGAGATCGGCTAACTCTACTCGCCAACAGCACGAGTGCTTCCACTCATTGGCGCGTCCCGTGCTGAGGCTGACATCACATATGCAGCACGGGTGCTTCCACTCATTGGCGCGTCCCGTACTGATGCATGATTTGTGGTATTTTTCTACCGCTGCGTTGAATTTGGTTACCTCTATTCGCCAGCAGCGCGGATGCTTCCATTCGTTGGCGCGTCCCGTGCTGAGGCTGCCAGCACACATGCCACACCATGCGGTCAGCTCTACTCGCCAACAGCGCAAGTGCTTCCATTTGTTGGCGCGTCCCGTGCTGAGGCTGCCAGCACACATGCAACGCCATGCGGTCAGCTCTACTCGCCACCAACGCGGGTGCTTCCACTCATTGGCGCATCCCGTGCTGATACATGTATGACTTCGTGTTTCGTTGCGTTGAGATCGGTTAACTTCCACTCGCCAACAGCACCGACGAGTGCTTCCACTATTGGCGCGTCCCGTGCTGGTGCGTGTCCGTGTTTATTTTTTCCATTGAGATCACTTCCGCATAGGCAATCCTACGGCAGGTTGACGAGTTTTTGGCATGCATCAATTGCTGTCCGGGCGTTTTTGGAACGGTCGCTTAATCGTCGTTGGATGTGACGTATTCTTATTGAAGGTTTGTGTCACGTCGCCCGTACATTTGACGTGATGCCCCTCGAGACCGTGGAACACCCGGATTGACCATTAACAGCAGTTGTGCCTTCAAGACATGGCCGTGCTGTAAACGGTCGCAAGCAGTGTGTAGTCCATGTCGACAGCATGAAAGAAGTTCGGCACGATCCACGATCCATGATCCGACGACGACGGGTAAATGACAATGTCCCTCCGCGTTCATCCGCGATCCGGGGCGATCTTTCATTCCACCGTGCACCAACATGGCATCCACCTCACCGCAAGCCAAACCTACGTGTCTCGTGTGTGGTCACTTGTCTGACGACATGCCAGTGTGGAGGTGGTCTCAAACAACATGTACTCAGCGACAGCAACAGCAGAGATACAGGGGTGGACGGAACCACGGATCGGATAGATCCAACGGGGTAAGCGTTTCGTTCTACAGCCAACCAGCGACCTCGCTGACCACCAGCGGACCATGGCGCAGGCGGACATATAGTATACCAAGGCATGTGTCGCACAACGGGACCGTTTGGTCATGCTCATGCTCGGGCAGCACACCACAGCCTGGGTGATTGCTGGATGCCATCGTACATTATATTGTAAGGTCGGACACCGCTGGCACGACCGTTGGCACGGCAGTCGACCTCAATCGGTGGTCCCGCAGTCAACCTCAATCAGTGGTCCCGCACAGCACGCTGGCCAGTTTCATCGTGTTGGCGCAGACCAAAATAGTGAGTTTTGAGCGATAGGGTATATAGAAACAGAGGTGAGCACCGTGTACAAGAGCAGACCCTGGAATTGTTTGGCTGGCACAAAGTGTTTCAGTCTTACAGATTTATCTGTCTCTTCCAGCGGTGGTCTTGATTGATTGGGAGTTTGGCTGGCACAAAGTGTTTCAGTCTTACAGCAGTGGCTGTCTCTCATTCTTTCCCCAAACTCAAACAACAATACACCCGGGAGGGTATCCAAACAACCCCCCCACCCCCAACCACACCACCACACCACCACACCACCAAAACCGGAAAAACCGGAACCACGACATTCCCAAATCCTATAGACTATCCACCGCCGCCGCCGCACGACACGCGTCCATGCACATACATACATCTGCCGTTGTTGGCGAATTGGCCAGCGGGTGTGCCTTCAAGACATGGCCGTGCTGTAAACGGTCCCATGCAGTGTAGTCCATGTCGACAGCATGAAAGAAGTTCGGCACGATCCACGATCCATGATACGACGACGACGGGTAAATGACAATGTCCCTCCGCGTTCATCCACGATCCGGGGCGATCTTTCATTCCACCGTGCACCAACATGGCATCCACCTCACCGCAAGCCAAACCTACGTGTCTCGTGTGTGGTCACTTGTCTGACGACATGCCAGTGTGGAGGTGGTCTCAAACAACAGGCACTCAGCGACAGCAACAGCAGAGATACAGGGGTGGACGGAACCACGGATCGGATAGATCCAACGGGGTAAGCGTTTCGTTCTACAGCCGACCAGCGACCTCGCTGACCACACCAGCGGACCATGGCGCAGGCGGACATAGTATACCAAGGCATGTGTCGCACAACGGGACCGTTTGGTCATGCTCATGCTCGGGCAGCACACCACAGCCTGGGTGATTGCTGCATGCCATCGTACATTATATTGTAAGGTCGGACACCGCTGGCACGACCGTTGGCACGGCAGTCGACCTCAATCGGTGGTCCCGCAGTCAACCTCAATCGCTCGCCAGTTTCATCGTGTTGGCGCAGACCAAAATAGTGAGTTTTGAGCGATAGGGTATATAGAAACAGAGGTGAGCACCGTGTACAAGAGCAGACCCTGGAATTGTTTGGCTGGCACAAAGTGTTTCAGTCTTACAGATTTATCTGTCTCTTCCAACGGTGGTCTTGATTGATTGGGAGTTTGGCTGGCACAAAGTGTTTCAGTCTTACAGCAGTGGCTGTCTCTCATTCTTTCCCCAAACTCAAACAACAATACACCCGGGAGGGTATCCAAACCACCCCCCCACCCCCAACCACACCACCACACCACCACACCACCAAAACCGGAAAAACCGGAACCGCGACATTCCCAAATCCTATAGACTATCCACCGCCGCCGCCGCACGACACGCGTCCATGCACATACATACATCTGCCGTTGTTGGCGAATTGGCCAGCGGGTGTACGTTGAAGACATGGCCGTGCTGTAACGTTCCTAAGCAGTAGTCCATGTCGACAGCATAAAAGAAGTTCGGCACGATCCACGATCCAGGATCCGACGACGGGTAAGTGTTTCTCCGCGTTCATCCGCGATCCGGGCGATCTTTCATTCCACCGTGCACCAACATGGCAGGTTGACTGCCGTGCCAACGGTCGTGGCGTGCCAATGAATGGTGTGTTCGATCTCACAAGGTCGTACAACGGCGTGCAGCAATCACCCAGCCAGGCTGCAGTGGTGTGCCCGAGCATCAACATGGCCAAACGGTCCCGTTGTGCGATACATGCCTTGGTACGCTAACATGCATGCCCGCCTGCGCCACGGTCCGCTAGTAGTCTGCTGTAGAATTATACGTTTACCCGTAGTATCCATCCGTGGATCCGTCCACCCGTCCACTCCTTCTGTTGTTGCTGAGGGCATGTTGTTTGAGACCGCCACCACACTGGCATGTTTTCAGGGCACACTTGCTGGCTATCTGGCCACACACCACACACACGCACACACACGTACACGTTGACTACATAGTTTGGGCTTGCTTGCCGTGAGGTTGATACCATGGCGGTGCACGGTGGAATGAAAGATCGCCCCGGATCGCGGATAAACGCGGATGAACATTTATCCGTCGTCGTCGGATCATGACAACTTCGTTCATGCTGTCAACATAGACTACAGACTACCAAGCATTGCTTGGGACCGTTACAAGCACGGCCATGTCTTCAGTGCACACCCGCTGGCTAATTGGCATGAACACGTACCCTGCGGCGGGGTGGATGTAGGATATATAAGGAAATGTCACGGTTCCGGTGTTGGTGTCTTGGCACGTTGTATCCAGAATGCAAGACTGTTCGGGAAAAGAGATACACAAACACGCCTGCACAAATCGGGCTTCCATCCCTCCATGCGCGCGCGTATGTACAAGAACTGTGATGCTCGCCTGGGTTTGCAAGGAAGGGAGGTTTCGTGTGAGTTCACTTGGGAGAAGTTATAACGCGAGCGGAAAGAAATTTGTGTTGGTTCGGTGTTCGCTGTGTGCGATGGGTGACAAAAGTATTGTTTCCCCCGAAACGCGGCGTATGTACGTACAAAATCAATATATTGTTTCCCTCGAAACGCGGCGAATAGTCTAACGCGGGCAGTCATCTACATTATAGTATTTTTTAGTGAAATATTTCATGGAACTCCATGGAACTCCATGGACTTGCATGAAACCAAACCAGTCCATGGACTTCCATGGACTTCCTTGAAATGTTCCATGGAATTCTATGGACTTCCATGGACTTCCATGGAAGTCCATGGAAGTCCATGGAAAAATGAATAGTTTCATGGAACTCCATGGAACTCCATGACACTCGACACCATGTCGTCCATGAAAGTCCATGGAACTTTCATATGATTTTAAGATGTACAGCATATCCACTGTGCTACAAGTCAGCGCTGACTTGTAGCACAGTGGATATAGCTGACTTGTAGCATAGTGGATATGCTGCATCTTAACAGTTTATAATGTGAAGACAACAACAACAACAACAACAACAACAACAACAACGAGAGGTTCGGGCCACACCGCTGCAACCTCCCGACGACAAAGTATGTCCTTCGCAAGACGACGGTTTCAAATATTTTACGCGCACGCGCAGAATATTGCGGAACAAATAGTCTACATCACCATCCATTGTAGCTTATCCTGATCTCGACACGTCGTGTGCCCCGCGATAGACAGTTCGCCGCGTTTCGAGGGCAACATTATTTGTTCTTCTTGTACATGCGCGCGCGCGCAGAGAGATCGAAGCAGCGATTTGTGCAGGCGTGCTTGCGTATACAGCCAACCGCCAACAGCGCAAAAAGCACCAATCAAGCTGAAACTTGCGGAAGGTTTCTAAACCAGTGCAGGGCGGCCGATGGGGTCATTTCTCGCGTCTCGGGCGTTCGGCTAAAAAAAGTGCGTGGTTCAGGCTTTCGGACTGAAAGTGATTATTCACATTGTTTGATACAGTTCTGTGAGACCTCTAGTCTAGAGACCGTATCGGTCCCTTAGAGAAATTAGTAATGGTGTGAGGATGTTACGAGCGCAAGGGCGGTTTCCCTTCTTCCCCCCCCCCCAGTTCGACCATCAATAGCACAAAAAAGACGAGGCGTGTTTCTCGTTTTGCTACTAGGAAGATCCCCCCCCTCTTCGTTTTCCGCGGCCGGGTTGAACGGCACGATAACCTGAAACCGCCCGAAGGATTCGCGGGGTCAGCAGCTGCTCGGCTCCTGTACGCATGAGGCGGGCGGTGGCTGGGCATGCTCGGCACGGATGCGCTAGCAGTCCTTGCCCAATCAACCGCGTTTTGGTGGATTCCCCGAAACAGAAGGATCGTGACCGATTGATTGGTGCACCAACTCGTTCCTTGTGTCATCGAATGGGGTTCGCGGATGTATTGAAACGCTCTTGGCCTTGCGGGGCATTACAATATGTATGGTGTGAGGCGCCGTGTTGGCCTGTTTGGGAACGACCGTGTCCCAATGATATGTTACGGTTCATGTTAAACTGTTGTCTCCATGGAGTGCCATGTCTACCATGCCCTCGTAGTGGTTTTCGAGTGACTTGTGTGTCGTTGAAACCATACTCCAAGGCGCCACAACGTCGTAGTATGGAGCAGCCTCTTGCCATGCTGCAGCATCTTCAAGAAACTAGAAACTTGTTGGCTCAGTCTTGACGACCAGATTGTCGATTCGCCGGGGTAGGTTTAACGGGTTGTCTTTCTCTACTGCCGTTGAGAAAGCAGGCAAAACTGGCAAACCTGCGCTACATTCGGGTATCGCCGTTGCCGCGCACCAATAACAAGTTACACAACACAAGCAACCACACGTCTATGATACTAGACTTGGAACTAGTGGCATACATAGTTCGGGCGCGAGACTGGAACATTGAAGAAACTAATAATAACATGTTCCCAACCCATATGTATGTAGCCCCCCACCGGTCTTGTGCAGATGAAAGCAGCGAAAATCATCCTAGCATGCTCCAAGCGCACAAGTAATGCAGCCGTCAGGGCAGAATTGGGGATCCAGTCCCTACGGTCGGGAAGAGACGCAAGGAAGCTGATATGGCAGTATCGCATGTGCGGGATGGGAGAGGAGAGGTTGCCGAGAATAGTATGGGAGGCGAAGTGGGCAAACAAAAAGAGGGGAAGACAACCCACGGAGTGGGTCAAGGTTGTAGAGGACGTATGGAAGGGGTTAGACATCGACGAAGATGAAACGCTGGAAACGGAGGGTCTACCGGGGTTCAAGGAGAAGATATATGTTGCTTGTGCCGAGAGAGAAGAACAGAATCTAAGGAAAGAAACCAAGGAAAGGAGGGTCTTGAAGTGCACGGAATGTTGAAAGAAGGAATAGGGGTCAAGGATTGCCTACATGGACCAATGGATGCAGGGACAAAGCCTAGCGTCAAATTCAGGACCGGGGATATAAGCCTTCGAGAACGTCGACGAAGACATAGGACGGTAGACGACGAAGACGACAAGATCAAATGTGATTGCGGCTTCGAATGCGAAGACCGTGTTCATGTAGTGGCGGGATGTCAGTTGAACGAAAAGGAGAGGGAAGTGTATATCACTGAGCTGGGAAAAATACAAGAGAGGTACAGGGAGATGTTTGAGGCATGGAATAGAGAGGAGAAGACGGTAGCTGTACTGGGGAGTAGGAAGTGGTTTGAAAAGGCGGGGAGGGATATCGTTAGGATAGATAGAATAGGGAAGACGTTTTTGAGCCACCTTTGGCAAAATAGGAAGGAACGATTGGCCATCGGTGATCGGTCCTGTGGGAACAATGCTCCGTCCTCTCGAGGACACGTGGTCAATGGTCTAACCGCTAAGGCATGCAAAACATAAGAGTACGCCCACCCCGGTCTTGTGCAAAGGTCTATCGTCGGCTTGGAACTTGTCCGAAGACAAGATGCATGTATCACCTCCTTACATTCTTGCGGTACATGCTCATCAGCGGCAGTTATGCTGTCGCCACGTCATTTCTCATCACACCCTATCTCTGTCTCTCACACACAAACTGCCCATCTCTCTCGCCAGTCTAAGCGACCTGCTAAATAGAGTACGGTATGCATCTAATGCGCTCTCCTGCGCTTCGTGCGCCACTCACACAACCTGAAACTCGGCTTGAAAAATCGCGAGAGAACACAAACTGCGCAACGCACAAGCAAGGGTGGTTTGGGACGGGGGGAGGGCGAGGGTCAACAACGGACCGAAAACTCAAGCCACGCTCCCGGTAGTACAACGTCTTTCTTAAAAGAGCCGATAAATATTTGTTCGCCCCCCCTTGGAAGCTCATCTGTGCCATACGAACTGCCCCTAACGTTGTCTCCAAGTATTGGAACGGCATGCTTATACTTGGATGGAAGAGGTTCTCACGTGGACGAGTCTTGACCTTGTCACGCTCCGCGTGCCCCCCCCGACGTTGACGAGTCTTGGACTGAGTCCATGACCCCGATTATACCACTTGGCGATTTCTCTGGCGGCAAGCCAACCTATGTGAGGTAGGAGGTTGTGCAGAAGCGCGAGCGGGGAACAGGCCGGGCATTTTATCGAAGACTTGACCACAGCTACACGCACCTTTCGAAGCCCCATGCATAGAGAAGCGCACACCGTCATGTCCGCCTGGCGCATCAGTCTATCGAAGGGAGATGACGGGCGTATGAAATACATCGACCTTTTTTTTTGCGGTGCCGCTCCTCCTCCCCCGCCCACAACCAATCAATCGTGTTTCGATTCTGTCCCGCGTGGTTGATGGTCGACTTACTGTATCGGGACACACACACAGCTGGATACATTCCCCCCTCCGCCCTACCGCAAGCGGCACGAAGCACCTTTCGTTCGACGGATTCTCGCGCCGGACGTTCCGCCATGGGGGAAACAACGTATGCAAATATGCCGCTTTGACAATCGCAACAAGGCCAAGACCAAGGGCGTAATTGATGCGGACGTTCGTAAACATGTCGCTTTGACAATCAAGACCAAGGGCACGTTTATGCGGACGTTTACAATAGTGCGACTTTCGTAACGGTTTCCTCTAGCAATGGGTCCCTCACCGTTTTGGCGGCGCGTCCCGAAAAGTTGCCGTCTCCGATCTTGACGCCCTTCACCCCCCCAGCGCCGCCTCCGCCGCCGCCCGCCTTGTTGATCCCCTGGGGCATTCGGAGGACCTGCTCCTTCATGCTCACCGCCACCTGGTTCGTGCCAACATTTGTTTGCTATTTATGTTGTTGATTTTGTACTACAGTGGCACGAACGAGCAGAAGAAGTCAGAGGTGAAACTGAACGAGCCTGTTGTACTACTCTCTTTCAACGGATGGATGCTGTGTCTTTCCTTCTTCTTTGGTTAGACGGATCTAAGGCGTGTGTGTGTGTGATAAAACTTGCACGCGCAAACTTACACTTTCAAAAATAGTCACGAACGCGCTACGGTGGTAAAGGGCGAACAGTTTCTATGGGGGCCAGCAAATGACTCTGTGAACCCCTTAGCGGTTCAATAACACATGAAAGGATCATGCGCCGGACACATGTCTTGAAGCGAGAACCCACGTCCACCTTCGCAAGCAAGGCTGGCGAGAGTGGTTCGTTTTGCAAGAACAGTGCACGAAATAGACGAGTGACCGCTTTTCCTCTTGGCAGGTATTTCCCTTCTGTCCTCGAGCCTGAGCGGGTGGGACTCCTGAAGAAGAATCTTCGTGGATGACGCTTCCGGAGTCAAACCGCTTTGCCGCCTAGCGCTGCAAAGCCAAGCGACGTTATTTTTTCCAAGTTGCTGACACTTTATTTACTCTTGTGTTTTAACTGCTGTTCTACATGATAGCCTTCGACGTCCGACTCAAGCAGCGCCTACCACGCAAAGGGAGCACATTTTTTCCTTCATGCCGTTCACACTGATCTCGGACCGGGAAACTCCTGTTTGTCGCAAAAAGTACGGGCTCCCAGGGACAAACTAAAGTCGAGATACTACGGCCACATGTACGTCTTACTGCTCACCCTGGCCGTGTTGATCGGGCGGAAGGCGCCGTCGGCGTCCTCCTCCGCCGCCGCCGCCGACATGCCCAGGGGGGTGTCGTCGATCGTGTCCGAGGACGGGGGGTGCGGCGCGCACATGCTCGGCACGCGCTCCCCCGTCGACTGGTTCACCACCGGGGTGGAGGGACGGCGGACGTTCGGCACGGCCGTGCTATCCGTGGCGGCGTTGTACACCTGCGGGCGGGAGGAGGTGTAGGGTGGATAGCATGTGCATTGGTACGCCCGACGTGTAAGGCAGAGTTGGATACCTGCAGGAGGAAGCGGCGTGGATGCCATGCATACAAGGGCACGCACAAAAAGAAAGAAGAGCAGCATGGGGTTCCCGCAAGTTGATCCACGACGCTCGAACGAACGCGGTGGGGAAGGGATTGGGGGGGGATGTTGTCTGCGTACATGCGGCCGTGCCCACGGGTTGTACACCTGCGGGAGGAGGCGGAATGACATGAATGCTCAAGCACCGACAAGCACCCAAAACAAAAAGAGAGGGGGAATTGGTTCGGGCAAGTCAAGTCACGCGCCAAAGCGGTGGGGAGGGGTGCACCTGAGATCAGGGCGGGTGCACCGATAGACGCCGGAAATACCGGCAATAGTCCAGACCTTTTGAAGGTTTGCGATTTTGGGAAGAACTTGGATCGCCCCACACTAAAGCCTATACTCAGGCTTGTTCCCAGAGGAAACAACCCTAAGCTATTTAGTAGGGTTGCCCGAAACGAGAGGTTCATTAGTGGTGGGGGCGCGTTTTAGTGGCCCTGCCTGCACGATGTAGTCGATCTGCTCCTCGATCTGAGCCAGGAAGAGCAGGATGTTTCTGTCGGTCACGCCCATGGCGATCAGCTGCTTGGACGCCGCCTTGTCACTGGACCCGACCTACAGACAGCAGCGTCAGAGGTGTTAACGGCGGCCAGGAGTTCCGACGGTGATGCGTGGTCGCCGCGCACGCACACAGAACGAGCAGGGAGCATGAAAGACAGGCAGTTGAATGAGTCAAAAGCGCAAATATGCATAGCAATTTGGCCACGCCAGATCATCACGTGGAAAACTTAGGCGCCAGCACACAAGAATGGTGAGCAGCACGGAGCGAAAAGCTCCGATAGGAAGGAGACCGGAAGAGGTTTCCCAGAAGACAACAGTCTAGTGGTCCAGTCTAGGGGGCGATGGGGAAAGGATGAGGCGGCGGCTCCCCTTTACGCTTACTCAAAACATACAGCGAGTTTACCCCCCCTCCCCCCCTCCACCTCGGTGTTTACCATCGGGGTTGGGTTTTCGTCGCTTGGCAACAACGTTTTAAAACAAGCCGATCACCTCGTGAGCTCGGCAGCCAGGTTATCGCTTTCTTTTTTTTTCCGTAACCATAATGGTGGTCGAGTAGGTTATGTTGTGCGGGGCCGAGAACCCTCACTCCCCGCAAAGGGGATGATCGCACCACGTTGTGTTAAATCGGTCACGCACGCTCGAGACAGTTACACAGTTGACTGTCTCTGGAAGTGAAAGCACCAGAAAATATATTAAGTCATTCGTAGCTGCCATCTGTATGCAAGGAAGTAAGCACAAGATGCCGAACACCCTTAGAAGGTACAGCGCACCCGTCATGCGACTCGCCGAATACCTCACGGCACTTCGCGCTTGGTGATGTGAGAGCCTGGTCCGGTGAGAACCCGGCGTGCTCCTTCCCGGCTTTGCAGGGATGCTAGGTCAATGGTCTATCGACTACCGCATGCACGACTATGAGTACACCCCCCCCCCCCACTGGGCACTTTGTTTGTAGCTCCCTCCGTCTTTCAGCCACCAGGAAAAGTTCTAGGAGGACCCGGGGGTCCATAAAGCTCTTGTCTACACGGTACTTTTGTCGTCGGGCGAGGTTAGAGGGAAATACTTTCACCTTTTCACGGGAGAAACAGCGGTTCTCTTCCGTGATTCTCTCGCGATAACGGTAAGCCTTTAGGCCTTTGTTTCCTCAGGTGAGTGTGGAGGAGGATTATCGGGATCATTCCGAGTGCATGCACTCACTCCCCCCCCGCCGCACCTAAAGGTGACGGCGGCACATTGAAGCCCACTGCCGCACCTTGTTGAAGACGGAGATAAGGCTTTCCTCGATGGACTTGATGGCCTCGACGTCCCTGCCGTAGGCTCGGTCATGGTCCTTAGCCGTGGAGCGGTAGCGGTCTATCTGCTGCTGGAGGGAAAGCTTGACGGCCTGCTGACTTTTCTTGCTTCCGGCCTTGAGGTTATGTATTCAAGCGACGACAACGGTAGGGAGGTGGGCAGACAGCGCAGCAGCAGCAACAGCAAGGGGAACTTCAAGCAGGAGAAGGAGGGGGGGGTACCGTAAAAGGGAAAATGTGTCAACGAAAGTCGGACGAAACGCTCTTCACGACTAGTCGAACCACCCCAGCCCCCCGGATACACATGACAACCCATGAGAGCCCCCAGTACCCCAGAACTCTCGCACGACAGTGATGACAGAACGTAGTTGGGTGCAATAAATCCGCTAATTAATGTACGTAGGTTCTGTTGGGCGAGCCGTACGGATGGGAAGCGCCAAGAAAGCACGATAGCGTCAGACAAGGTCGAGATCTCCCCCCAGACACGCGACTACCGCGGTGATGAACACCTCACAGAGGCTTGCAACGACACGAAGAACAAGCGGGGACCAGACGCCATGTGGCTTCACGCAGCGTTTACTTGCAGATTTGAAGGTGCGGGAGATGTCACCTGCGTCAACCTGTCGACTTCGTCGTTCATCAGGCTCTTCTCGTGGTCGAGTTCCTCCAACTACAGAAAAAGCGGCAGTGGTGGCAGCATTAAGGCGGTGACCAAAGAGCAGCAAACGCCGTGGAAGCGGCAGCAGCAGCGACAGCAGAAGTTGCGGCATCAGCATCAGCATCAGCATCAGTAGCAGTAGCAGTAGCAGAAACGGTAGTAGTTGCAGTAGTTGTAGTATGAGGAAAATGTCGATGTCGGTGGCCAGCCCCGGGCAACGGAAGTCCAGCCCGAATCGAACTCCACCGAGACAGTGCCGTTCGTCCGGTCAAAAAAACATGACAGCATGTGAGGAAGCTTACTGTAGAAGGGAGAGATAGATACAAGCCGAACAACGTAACAACGACCCAAAACACTCGCCGCTGCCACCACTACCACCACAGCAGCAACGACAACCACAACAAGTCTAGATTAGCGAACACCATGGTGCGGCTGCACTAAATGAATCCCGTGGCTCTGCGTGTTCACCTCCTTGTTGAGCTCGTTGATGAGCTTGAACAGGTTGTAGTTCTCGTCCTCGGCCTCCAGCATCACAGGAACGAAGTCGTCGAGGGTGGTAAGACTCGTCGCCGCACTGTCATTTAACACGACCGTTGAAACAAGACCGTTGATCCCCCAACACTTTAAGGTTCGCTACCGCTCGATTCGCCGCCCCCCCCCCACCGTACAACGAGCAACAGTGCACAGGATCTTGCAATACGAAGACGAAAACAACGTCGATTCGCGTGTGCACAACGCGACTTTTGGATTTGGTTTCGTTGAACGATATCGGACACCGCGTTGAACGGGTTTGATCAGATTTCTCCCACGCAGAGAGAGCGACGACGACCCTAGAAGCTGTATGCTGGGGCCACAACAACACAACACGCGAGGAAAGAAAGGTAAACACGAACACCAGTACTGCCTGTTTTTTCAACAAAACCATGCCAAAATCGTTGAACGCCAGAAGTGCCTTGACTGGGGAAAGGAGCGGTACCCGTCTCGAAAGGGATAATGTATGTGGTCAAACTTAGGCCGTCCGTGCGGAAAGTTGTATGCCAAGCAAGCAAGCGCGTCTTCACGCGTTCACCACGACCCCCCTTTTTTCTCGGCCGCTGCCGTTCCCAGCACATTCGGCTCCGGCCCAACTTCGCGACAATGCGGCGCCCCGCCTACTTCTACACCAACTGTCGCTTCGCAGTATCTCCCAAATCTACCATAGGTTGTCAGCCGTCTCGGCTTTCTCTACAACGGATCTACGATGCGGCATTGGCGGCACATTCTAACTCCTGGAGGGTGCCTTCATCTTTGTTGTGAGAAGGGTTCCTTGATCCTCATCCCCCTCGTCAGATACTACGCGGAAACTTGTGTGCTCACCAACTGTTGGTATAGGGACAACGGCAAAGCGTTAGGACGCCAAATCCTCCGAAACATCTTGGGACACTAACAGCTGGAGGATACAATGGGACAGAAGGCACGTAGACAATACGGCATACCGACTGAAAGTCCACGTGATTCTGTATTCTACATAAATCACGTGGAACTTGAGAGCAGGATGGACGAAAACGCTGCTTCGAAATCGGCGTGAG
The DNA here is from genome assembly GCA_000310025.1 of Ectocarpus siliculosus. NCBI lineage: Eukaryota > Phaeophyceae > Ectocarpales > Ectocarpaceae > Ectocarpus > Ectocarpus siliculosus. Next base: position 1,477,974 of record FN649736.1, read on the forward strand.
GTACCATTCGTGGCCCCTTCGGGTGCCCTAGACAATCGTGACCTCGCCACGATCGTCTCTCCTTCTCCTTAATCCATGGCCACACATCGAATATGGAAAGAGTGGATGCACCCACCCGTCTTTCCCCTCCTTCCCGGATGACGGAGGTGCATCAGGGCACTGTAGAAACCCTACCGTCTCCCCAAGGAATGATGCGAGAGCGAAAGCACACACACACAGAGAATAGACCTACACAGGCAAGCAAGAGATGAAACAAGCAATAAAGTTGCTTTCCCTACCCCCCCGTCATCACCTTATCTTCTCCAGCATGGCGCGCAGCTCCTGAACCCTGGCCGCCTTCGCCTGCAGGTCGTTCTTCTTCTTGAGGATCAGCCAGAACGACATTATGCTCTGCTGGTGAAGGCGTTTTGCTCTCGACAGGGGCTGCACCTCTCCCGCCCCGGGTGGGCCGCCACCCGCAGACCCCGTGGATGCATCACCCGCGGCACCCCCGCCCTGCCCGGACTCCCCCTCTTCGTCTTCTCCTGCCCCTGGAGGGCGACTACGCGTCATGTACTCTGGCAGCCGAAGGCAGCGGGAGAAGCGAGAGAACGGCGGGCGGCGAGGAGTAGAATGGTGGTTAGGGAAGGGGTCGTGTGCTTGCAGCTTAACTTGGTCGTCGGCCGCGCAGTGCTTTCGAGGCGAGGCGGGGGGTGGTTAGATTGGTGGGCTAACACGTTGGAAGCGCGAGGGAGGGAAAGGTTTTGGGTTTTCCCGGCGTTTTTTAAGAGAGTTCCGGCTTCCTGTTGAGCAAGGTCATTTTCTTGATCGAAATGGGTGGTGTTGGTGTGCCCCTACTGCTGTACTGCCGGACCGAGGAACGAGATCGACGAGGGATTGACGCTTCGGCACGCTTCTTTTGGTGATTTCTCGTACTTTCATGGCTTCCTCTTGAGACAGCAAAATGTTATGGTATTCGGAGGTAGACATGTGATCGTGGTTGATCATGGTTATTTGGCGCCGTCGGATGCCAGGACGTGACGTCACGCTAGATCAGGGCTTTTGATGTCGAGGCATGTGCTCTTCTGTTCAGTGTGCGTGCAGACGATCCGTGATCGTGTGGGCGTGGGATATTGTGAGTTGGCTTGGAAAGCGTTAATCAAGAGAAAGAGAACAACGGAAAGCAACAAGAACCTGCTCCTGTGGTCGGACAAGAGAGTCCACACCGCACAAAGGTGATTGATTCTAAAGTATGGGGTCAAATACCATTACAAAAATTAAGCCAATCAACCACAACGACAGCGGCAACGTCGACGCCACCCACCACCATCACCATCATCACCACCACCACCCCAACCACCTCAACCGACAACGACAACAACGACAGTATCAACAACAACACCAGCAACACCGCTACCGCCACCGCCACCGCCACCGCCACCGCCACCAGCACGAGAACAGATTATCAAACCCTTCTTTTCGCCTTCCATCACCTAGTTTCGCGTTGCTTTCTTGAGTGGCCTCCTTCGCGGCGGCCAGGCTCTCCGTCATGCCCTGAAATTCCTCCCGAAACGACTCCAGGTCCTTCACGACTTCCTGCTTCAGGACCTCGATCTCTCGCCGAGTCTTTTCCTTGTCGTCGACCATCTTTTTAGTTTTGGTTTTCATCAAGGGTAGGTCGTTCGTTTGGGTGCATGAACGGGGGGGGGGTGTAGCAGGTGTCAATTCACGAGAAAAAAATTCTAGATATTGTTTTTGGTGGTGCCCGTGGCGTGCTGGTTAGCATGATTTCGTTCACGCTTCGTAAGTTGCTGGTGTGGTGCCAAAGTGTCACGGGAAACCGCTGTGTAAGAAGTGGACAGTGCTTCCGTCGTTGAGTGCTCGTGGCCGCCCTCTATGTTGCACAAGTTGTAAAGTGGCGCGTTGCATCAAAGCTGGAAAAAATAAACTAAGCTTTCCTGCTCTTTTCAGCGGTGGTGGCATCGGAACCGGGCGATGTGGCATCGAATATACCTGCTGCGTTGCCCTTGTGGTGCTTGCGCAGATCGCCCTCGCTCGCTCCAGCTCAGCCACTAGCCGCTTCTGAGCCTTGACCTCAGCCATTTTTTCTCTTCTCAGGCTGTTGACGCACTCCTTACGGCGAGCGTTGGCCGCGTCCAACATGCTAGCCTTCATCAGTGTCTGCGAAAACAATTGGAAATGGTGGGTGAGCACAGGTGCAAGGGACTGGCGGCCAAGAACGAGAACTGAAACTTGGAGCTACCCTCCAATGTTGGACCGATTGGTGTCGAGAGCTCTTTCTCCGCCCCCTGTTGAGCTGGAGAAGAGCTCAAGCGCACGGAGCGGCTTAGGCGGCTTGGAATATGGCACCGCGGACACTAACCTGCTGGAGACGGTTCTCGACCCTTTGAATCTCTCGCTCCGTCGTGGAAACGCCGCCCTTAACGGTCTGCGCGTTGTCGGGCCCGGCGGTCTTCCGCTTGTCCTCCTACACGAGGATTAGTGTTTGAGCGATTCGGGAAACGGCAAGAACAAGGCAGAGCGATATTTTTCTCTTCCTGCCTCGCTACAGGTCGCTCTCGGTCTCTGTCTGTCTATCAAAATAATACTGCCTGCCTGCCTGCCTGTCTCCCCCCCCCCCCCCCCCCCCCCTCTTTTTCTTTTTCTCCCTTTCCCCCCCCCTTTTTTTTTTTCCATTTTTTTTTACCCCCACACCCCCTCTTGTTTTTTTTTATAATTTCTCAAACCCCCCTCCCATCTTCTCCAAAAACTTTATTATAAAAAAAAACTTCAAAATTTTACAATTTTACTTTAATTTTAACACCCTATTTAAAAATTTA
>FN649736.1:1531985-1549698 GCA_000310025.1 Ectocarpus siliculosus
TTTTTTTTTTTTTATTTTTTTTGGACCGAGCCCCCCCCCCCCCCCCCCCCCCTCCCCCATCACCACTCGCGGCACCCGACCTTATCTCTCACAGATAAATAGTCAAATCCATGGAGCAGAACTGCATCTCAAGTTTTTTCGATGACTCTCCGTATTTTTTCTGTACGCATTTGTAGGGCAAGATTTTTGCTGTCCTGATATTTATCCTCTTTTTTTTTTTTTTCATAGTTGGGTATGCTTCTCGTCCACCACAGATGCTGTGGTGAAGCTACACGAAGTGTTATTGGTTGTGATGTGTGTGTGTATGGATAGGCCAATCACCGTCGTTTCGGCCAGAGGCAAGCGTGGATATTTTTTTCATCTTGAATGTGTGGTGGTCGGTGCCTTCATGCTCTGTGGCTGATGTTGCTGCCCCTGTATCACGCCCACGGGCTGTGCAAGGCTTGGCTGCGCTCTGGGGGTGAGACCTTGTGGGGCCGTGCGTGGTGCGCGTGCCCCACGTTTCGATAGATGCGTCCCGCCTGTGATTGCGCCGCACGATTTTTTGACCAATCAGGAAACAGCTGCGTGCCACCTGTGGCCACTCTCGTTCAGCCAGCCCGGCGGGTGACGCCTACATAGAATAACAGCTTCATCGTCGAGTGAAGTGGAACGAACGTCGCCAGTTCCGTTTATTTGTCACGCCACTTTTTTGTCTTTTTGTTTGTTGTGCGTGGGGGGGGGGGGGGGATAGACCAACGCGCTGCTAGAGGTTGGGTAACGTGCTTGCGTTCGGTTGTTTTCTTGTTGAACCGGTCAGCGCTAGTCCCGCATAGTTGATTGTCGGTGGCATTTCCTGTCGCGGGGTGGGAAGGGGGGGCGCCGGTAAATCAGCCTGAACGGGGGTTTCTACCTCCACGGCGCACGGGGAATGCGGCGCATATGATACCGGTAGAGGGGGGTACATTAGTACATGGATGTATTGGCTAGGATGGTGCGAGCGCGCGCATTGGATGGATGGATGGATGGATGGATGGGGTGTATCGTAGTCGTGACAGCTGTATAATCATTCACGGGTGGGCGTCGTAGACCCTCGCATAGCGAAGGGGTTAACAAGAAGAAGGGCGGGCGGGAAAAACCATTAAGAAGCCGGGCTGCTCGGTCAGCCAGGACATGATTGACAGCTAGCTGTGCATTCGTCGCTCGAAAATGTCTTTTATTGTCGTCGTCGTCGTCAGTACTATCTATGCATATGAGGGAGCAAGTTTTCCGTCACCAACGCTGTTGACGTAGGGTAGCACGCACCTCAGTCGGTGCCTGACGTTCTTTGTCGGGTCGTCTTTATTATTTTTTTGAGTTTCGCGTTTTCTTATTATGTCTGTGAGTCCGTTCTCCTGTCTTCGCGCGTCCACGCAGATAATAGATACGGAGAGAGGCGTCAAATCCGATGTCAAGAATATCACTTGGGGATTTTCAACAGCAACAACGCCGGCGGTGTCTTCGCGGTCCCAGCGTTTGGCACCTTGTTCGTTCATGAAAGCACTACTAACTTGAACTTGGTGTTTTATGCCAAGGCGCCAGCTACAACGTATCCATACATACGGATGCCTGGCGATGACTTGCGCGACGGGGGCATCAAAAACCACACTTCAGTAAATAAATGAATGTGTGGGAACTTACATAAAGCATGTATTTAGTTGTCTACAGAGTACAGCAGTGTCGCCCTGGCTCAAGAGACACGTCTTGCCATGTCTGTTTATCGAAACTACGTGGTACACAGCAGTAATTATGATGCTCATCATGGAAGAAGGCAGAAACTCCCCGATTGATGTCCTCACCACAACACCCCCCCCGTACTCGTGTCTGTTAGATACTATGGGGAAAAGGCGTGGAACGTGGAACTCTCTCTTCATATATATTGGATGAAATTCGTGATCGCACACACCGCGAGCTGTGTTATTTTCCGGGGCTTCATCAACATCATTTTTACCGTACCGTATAATGTGACGACAACAACAGCAATCACGCAGCAGGTGGCATACCATGCTGCATACCACTTTCGTTCGGTCGGAAAAAAGGGTGCCACACACAAAAGGGTGCCACACGCGAATAAACGCCCGACCAGTACCGAGCACATTTATTTCTTCTGCACCTTCCCAACATTGTAACATATATGAGACACACAAGACAGCTACCAAACTGTCTTGTGAGCCTGTTACCCGCAGGGGAGATGTCCCTATATATATGCTGTCTGGGGAACCGTAGACATACAGGTACTTTCTGACGCTATGAATTCATTTCTAATCTGTCTCCGACTCCTTTCTATGATAGAGATAGATGGATTCGTTGTGTCATATTAATAAGAAAAAAAAAACAAAAAGCGGGTATTTCTATTTTCCCTGCTGGGTTCTTTCTATAACACATCATGCATGTATGTTTGCCCACTAGAGCTAAGCCTGTGAAGGAAGGCGCCTTTGGTTCATATGGGGACCAACCAGTAGAGTACGGATATTACATTAGACGGCAAGCTGGGCAGAGAGACCCAGGACAGAGGACGGTTTTGAACTTGAAGACAGCGGCAGCAACAAAACAACAAGAAACAACGAATATTCTACTGCGGGTGAAAGATCCAAGAAAGAGAACAAACAAACCGGAGGGATTATTTTAGAGTTCAAGATTCATCTGCTGACCATCCACGTGGTCCGAATCATCGCCTGGAGACAGTCGAGATGCTGGCCCGTACCAAGAAGAGTCAGATCCTCTGGAACAAAGACCAAGAAAAGTGACGTAAAAGCGTTTGTTCGAGCGAGCCGTTGAGCAATTCAAGCCACCAAGTAGTTTTCTTCTATGACACTCGGGTCGTGCGTGTCGAGTCCATCTCTTTTCCCCTCTCCGTGCACCTCTCCCCATCTCTCGGTACTTCCTCTCTTTTGCCACACACCACACAACAAGCCTCCCACAGCAACCTGTCAACCAACCGACAAGTCAAGCCAGCGAGACTTTCATCACCAACCACCACCACCACCACCACCACCACCATCATGATGCTCAACGTTTCCGCCACCCTCTCCCCCTCTCGCAAGAAGGACACTCGGACCCAGGTGCGGGAGCAGCTGGAGAAGGAACACGCCGGAGTTTCGCCCTGTATCAAGAACCAACTCGTGAGTGATAAATGATGGAGGTCGCGATCCTGCTCCTCCAGACTATACATGTACATATATGCGTGTACCCCTATACCCCTCGTTGGCGCGGTGCGTGATGACACAGGGTGCGTACGCACATAGCAGAAGACTTTTATTTTGAAGTCGTTCCGGTGTCATCCTCTCTTTCTCTTTTCCCTGGCGGCGGTGATCCAGAATCACTTTTCGTGAACGAACAACGTTTTGTCACAGCAGCAGTGATGAACTTTGTTCTTCCTGCAAATCAAAATGGCTTGCGTTTGGGGCACACAAACAAACACGCGCGCGCGCCAAAATGTGCGTGTAGCCTTCTTCTCTCTCTCTCTCTGGCTGGCACAGAGGCAGCAGAAGGGCGTTCTTCTGATTGTCTCGGTGGTCACCCTTCTCTCTCTTTTCCGGTCCAGAGCAGATCCACAGACAGAGAGGGAGGGGTGTGCCGTCAACAGCAGTCTGTCTGGCAGATTTGTTCGGCCGTTGGTGTTTTTTGCGGCTCAATCTTGCTGATTCTCTCTCCGTGAATGATGTGGTGAGCCACAAAGAAGATGGCGCCGGCACACAGAAACATCGCTCCGCCCCCACCGAATTCTGAAGGCGCGCTGGCGATGTCAGTTGTGGCACACACGGAAAAAAATCCACGCGCCGCTCGTGGAACGACAGAACAAAATTGGTGCACGACAGAACAGAACTCTCTAACGCTGTAGCCTAAGGCCTTGTTTGTATGTACAGTACACCAAACCGGAACAACAAATCGGTACTCATTTTGAGGAACAACGAACGGAAGAAAGTAGGAGAGAGAGAGAGAGATGAAGAGTACAGTGAAGTTAGTTAGTAGATGGTGCAAGAAGAGCACTACAGCAGTAAGTAGTCCAGTAAGTGTGTTACAGACATTCTTGGAGCCAAAAAGGATGAGAGGTTTGCTGCCAACGGCACTCGTTTCATTCTCCCCCCGCCGTCGCCCCCCATTTCTCCTTTTTACCCGTCGATCTTTGTCTCATCCATGTGTCGATGCGCGCGCTACTGCTGTGTGTCCATCCCCTGACACCATACAGCGCGCAGTCTACTCGCCGCTGAGCGGCAGCAAGAACGCCCCACAGGGCGACACCGTCAAGAAGACCCTTCTGGACATGTACGCCGACGTCGGGACCCCGATCGGCCGCTTCTCTCTGGAGAGCGGACTCGGGTTCGACTTCTCGCCCTCCAGCGGCGCCAACCACTCCGTTCAGTCCGCCATCATCACCGTCGACTCGCCCGCCACCGCCGGATCTTCTTCCAGCGTCGTCGGCCACGATGATGATGGTGACCTCCACCAGGAGGAGGAGCAGGAGGAGCAGCAGGGCGAAGGGCCAACCTCCGTGCCCAGCCCCCCGCTGCCATCGTCAGGCGCAGTCGCCGTGACGGACGATGATAAAGCCGCCTGCTCCGCGCTGCTGGCCATCAGCAACATCATCCTCGACGACGTGCCTCCCACTCTCGCCGTGTCTCCTCTGCCCCTCAACGGCGGCAACAACGGCTTCGGCGGCAGCGACTTTTGGGAAACGTCGGTGATAAGAGAACTTCGGGATGGACCAACCTTTGGCACCGGCGGCCCCAACTTCAACACAACCACCACAGAGAGGCTCCTGCTCTCCGACGACGACGACGACGACGATGAGCCCCCCTTCAGTGGTTGCTTCTCGGTGAGATACTATAATAACAATGTCGGTGTGTCTGTATGGGCTCTACAGGCAGTACCTCGTGTGCTTAAAGACTGGTGGGAGCTGCGGGTTCCCTCTCGTCTCCTTCTTCATGAAGGGTAGAGACAAAAGGGGGCTACTTTAGCTCTCCTCGTTGCCACACGTGGGGGGCAATAATGTGCCTCGATTGACCGAGACTAATTTTGTGCCACTGCAATAAGCCAGCGACGAAAACACCAATCCACTCATCAGCCTACCGTAAATGCCCTGGACTGATTTTCAAATCTCGATTTCTCAACAACAGAAAGAGTCACAGCGCCGAAAACGGTGGTGGCGTTGAAGTTGTCTCGTCGAGAGCTTTCCGAAAATAAATGTATTATTTCATTTGTACATCCTCCTCCTTCGTGGCGTAATCGAGCTTAGAAAATTGGTCCAGGATGTGTGTTATTTTGTGTCATATACGGTGATTAAAATTCCAGTTGGACAGTTGGCTACCCCTTGACCTGCCACCGCTCTGCATTTCATGAATGATTGCACCTCCTTAAGATGGTACCTCTCTTCATGTTGTTCACACGCGCGGCAGGCACCCGGAATCGACGGCAACAACGGCAACAACCAACAGCAGCACCAGCACCAGCAGAAGCAACAGAAACCGCAGTGGCTGGAAGACGAGGAGGACCAGGTCCCCATGAGCGCGTTCGAAGTTATCATCGACCAGGTGTTGAAAAAGGTGACAACTTTTTGCTACTACTGCTGTACTACCGTATCGAAATGCGACAGATAGATGGGCACAATTCTCGGTGTTGTTCCTCTCCTCCCCTCTCCCCTCTCTCCTCGAACTCTCTACGCCCGACGTTGCTATTATTGCTCTCTTCGTCTCCTCCCCTTCACCATCTCTCCTTCTCGATGTCGTCGGCCGGGTTGTATTGCAAACGACAGGCCAAGACACAGATGATGACCGGCGTCACCAGGGTAGTGGAAGACGTCCTAGTCAACCTTTCAGGGGACATCCACCTGGAACTAACAAAATGGGTGGGCAATATACCACGAAGAAAGCAGAAAACGATGTGTTGGTTGTGTGTTTTCGTTTGTTTACCAAGGAACGAACGAACGAATGTCCACGCGTGCTTGCTTGTGTCCGGTCCTTTTTTTTTTCGTTTCTGTCTATCATTCTTCTTGTCTCGAGAAACTTCCTCCTGGCTGGATTTATGTCACGTGTTGTGGGCCCTTTGTCAGAAATAGATGTGTGTGTGTGAAGTCCCCCTCACGTTGCTAAAGTTTAATTCATTCGCATCGACGCAGCCACCACCATCCATCTGGCCATCGCGAGAAAAAGCAACCACAACTAACAGCCACCCCCGCCTGCTCGACGTCCAGAAATCCGCCTCAGGCCTGAAGCATGGGGCCACGGGGGCGATGGACCCGGTACCGCCGTTCACGCCTCCACCCCCCCGTTCGGCAACCACCCTTCTTCCCCGCACCCCTCCCGCTGGACTCTCGTCGCTCCTCCTGCGTTCGACAGGGTCGCAAATTTCGCTAGCGTCCGCCGCGCACGGCAGCGTGGACCCCTCCTCCGCCCCCCCATTCGCTGCACCCGCTGCTGCGGCCGCTGCCACCGCCGCAGACGGGAGCTTTTCCGGGAGCCTGCAGTCGCTGGACCTTGCAGCCGTTGCTGCCGCCGCCGCGGAGGCGATTTGCCTCTCTGCGGCCGGCGTGTTCGGCGACGATGATGGCGATAGCGCGACCCCTACCGCCCCAGCCACCACCCCTGCAACGACCACCGGTGTCACTGCCACCGTTGCTGACGAGCCGATCGGGGTTGCCCCGGTCCCTGTGTCAGCCGGGGATGATCAGGCTCTTTCTGTTGCCACTACTGCGGCCACGATGTCCGCCCCTACTCCCTTCCACTCGGCCACCGCTACCGTCACCAACCTCCTCTCAGCAGCCACCACCAGCCCGCCACCGGTGATGCCGATCGACCTGTCGTCTCCAGTCACCGGCAACGAGAGCGTGGGCGCCTCCGCAACGGGCACCACCGGTGTCCCCGACCTTTCACGCAGCGAAGAGATTCTCTCTCCACCGACCGACGCTTGTTGTGGGGCCAACAACCCCGACGATGCCGTAGCCTCCCCGACGACTTCCGCCGCCGTGGGCACCTCAAACAACAACGGAGCTTCCACGCCTTCCGGCGTTCTCGCCGCCGCACGCAACTTGACCACCACGCCCACGCCTTCTGCCGCCCCGACCTCGGATGCTCCCGCCATCTGCCCCACCCCTTCCCCCGGTGGAATTGCCATCGCCGCCGGCACCTCTCCGCCCCCCGCGTCTACCGTTCCACTTCTCGCGGGAACTACCGCCGCCGTCACCACCTCCGCCGGTGTCATCGTCGGCGTCGAGTCTCCCTCCACCCCTGTGGTGCCCCCGGTCCTGCCCTCGCCAGGATCCACCCCGAAGGGGATCATCGAGCGTGAGCTGAAGGTGGACATTGCTTTAAACTCCATCGCTGTACGCAACTCGGCTACCACGCCCACGCGTTCCGCTGCCCCCACCGTGGGTGCTCCCGCCATCTATCCCGCCCCTCCCCCCAGCGGCACCGCCGCCACCACCGCTGCTGCCGCCGCCGCCGGTATTTCTCCGACTCCGGTCTTTACTCATCCACTCCTCGCGGAAACTACCGCTACCGTCGCCGCCGCCGCCGCCGCCGGTTCCTCTTCGACCCCCACGGCTACTGTTCCACCCGCGGCAACTATGTCCACCGCGACCACCACCGCCGCTATCGTCGTCAGCGCCAGGTCTCCTTCCACCTCTGCGGTGCCCCCGGTCATGCCCTCACCAGGATCAGCCCCGAAGGGGATCATCGAGCGTGAGCGGAGGGTGGGCACCGCCTCAAACACCATCGTTGTACCATGTCACTTGGTTGACACGCCCACGCCTTCTGCCGCCCCCACCGTAGATGCTCCCGCCACCTGCCCCGCCCCGTCCCCCGACGGCATCGCCGCTGCCGCCGCCGCCGGCACCTCTCCGGCTCCCAAGTCTACTGTTCCACTCGCGGGAACTGCCGCAACCATGACCACGACCGCAACCGCTGCCGCCGGTAGCTTTCCGACCCCCAAGTTTTCTGTTCCACTCCTGGCGGGAACTACCCCCACCGCCAATGCTGCCGCCGCCGCCGGTACTTCTCAGACTGCCGTGTCTGCTGTTCCACTCCTCGCGGGAACTACCGCTACCGCCGCCGCCGCCGCCGCCGCCGGTAGCTCTCCGACCGCCAGGTCTGCTGTTCCACTCCTCGCGGAAACTACCGCTACCGCCCCCGCTGCCGCCGCCGGTACCTCTCCGGCTCCCAAGTCTACTGTTCCTCTCGCGGGAACTGCCGCAACCACGACCACGACCGCAACCGCTGCCGCCGGTAGCTTTCCGACCCCCAGGTTTTCTGCTCCACTCCTGGCGGGAACTACGCCCACCGCCAATGCTGCCGCCGCCGCCGGTACTTCTCAGACTGCCGTGTCTGCTGTTCCACTCCTCGCGGGAACTACCCCGACCGTCACCGATGGCGCTGGCGCCGCCGCCGCCGGTAGCTCTCCGACCGCCAGGTCTGCTGTTCCACTCCTCGCGGGAACTACCCCCACCGCCGCCGCCGTCGCCGTCGCCGTCGCCGGTACCTCTCCGGCTCCCAAGTCTACCGTTCCACTCCTCGCGGGAACTGCCGCCACCACCCCCACCGCCGCCGCCGCTGTCGTCGTCGGCGTCAGGTCTCCTTCCACCTCTGCGGTGCCGCCGTTCATGCCCTCGCCAGGATCAGCCCCGAAGGGGATCATCGAACGTGAGCGGAGGGCAAGCAGCGCCTCAAACACCACCACCCCCGCTTCCTCCTCCGGGAAGGAGAAGCAGAGGCCACCGATGCGCTTCCACGCCGCCGCTACCGCCATGGCATCGCCGGCGCGCCCGCTGCCCGGGTACGCGAACGCCGTGGAAAAAGGACGGCTCCAATCTGCGGAAGCTGCTGCCGCAGCCGCCACCGACGCCGCTGCCGCCACCACGACCACGACCACGCCGCTGAAGCCGAGCAGCACCAACGTTCAAGAGACCCCGGCCCGGAAGGCATCGACAGACAAGGGTACCGCCGCCGTGCCGGCACGTTCCGGCGGGGCCGCGGCGTCTCGTGTCGGAACTTCTCCGCCGCCGACCGGGGCGGGCACCAAGACCACCGCCAGGAGAGCTTCGCAAGGCGGGGGCGCCGTGTCGCCGATGCCGTCGGGGAGCTCGCCGGTGCACGCGGTCTCCGCGGCTTCCGTCAGGCAGAGGAGGAGTGCTGGCGCCGACCGCGCCGCAGCTGTTGCCGCCGTGTTTGGGGCCGGGTCGCCGTTGAGACGCGGCGGGGTGCTCGAGATGGTGGCGTCGGTTGGCGCGCCAGGGGTGCTCGGCGGCACTGCTGCCGGTCCTGCGTTCCTCCGGGGATCGCAGCTAGGGTCCAGTTCGCTCGACGAGGTTGCGGACGCACCGGCGGCGGCGGCGGCAGCGGCGGCGGCGGCGGCGGTTAGCGTCTCTGCCAACGCCGGGACGAGGCTGCCGTTGGGGGCCAGGCGGTTGAGCGGGGTCTCGGGGGTGGCGTCGCCGTCACGGGTGGGCGGCGTTGGCCCCGGCGCAGCACGGTCGCCTTTCGGATCCGTTCTGCTCAACAAGGCGACCTACGGGTCGGCACGCGCGAGCGGAGCAGCTGCTGCTTCTTCTTCTTCTCCGGTGGGTCGCCCGGCAGGGTTCACCCTTGATAAGGAGAACCCGGCCACTGGAGGGTCGCACGCCAAAGGAGGCGCGGAGGAGAGGCTCTCGACCGTCCGGAGGTGAGAAAGCTTTTTACTTGCGGGGACCTCTGCTGTTGCTGCCGATACTGTAGAACTTATTTAGCTTCCACGTGTATGGACTCATTTTCTGCGCTCTCCAAGTGTCCGCACGTTCGTTCGTCGTGAGCAGCCCTCTCTTGACAGACAGCCGAACATTTTCGTGTGTACGTGCTCTCGGTTTTTTCCTTCCGCCGTTATCCTGTCTTGCTTTCAGGACTCCGGCCGGCGGCGGCAAGACGATGTCCATGCTCGCGCAGGCCGCGGAAGCACGCAAGACAACATCCTCGAGCAGCACCCAGGCGTCCACGCGACGGGTATCCGGCAGGGAGAAGAAGGGAGCCGCTGCTGCGGCCGCGGCGGCGGCGACGACTTGCGCGTCGACGAGGTCTGTGAGGACGCGGAGCGTCTTGGCTGCTTCCAACCGGGCATCCGTCGAGCCGTCGACGAAGGGGGCACCGGCACCGGCAACGACAGCGCCCACCACCAGGAGGTACGCAAACAGTTGCGGTGACGACTCGCATGCTTTTGCGACAACTGCACTGCTGCTGTCGTTTTTTGGACAACCCCAAACTCACCACCGCCCCCTCGTGTGGGATAGTTGTGAGTCGCACGTCGTTGGCCACCGAGACCAGCCCGGAAACACGGAAAATGCATGCCTTGCCTCCGACGCGTGGAGGTGTGACGGGGTGCGAGCAAGCACTTGTTGGCACGGTCGTCAACAATCCACGTCTCTTATCAGGTGGTTCAAACGCGTGAGAGACACCGGCCCAATCACCGCGGCTATATGTACGGCCTGATATCGCCGCTGGACCCCTCAAAATTCCCCCTTTGCGCCTCGCATCCCCGGCTATGTATCTCTCATCGCGCGCATCCCGGACTCTTATCTCGCACCGTTATTTAAAACACTTCGCTTGACACGCAGGAGCGCAAGGATCGCCGCCGGTTTGGCAAAGTCGTGCGCCAAGAAGTCAATCGACGGAATCGGGAGGAGGTCCTCCTGGAGCAGGGACGGGGCGCCGTCGTCGGCTAAGGACAAGCCGCGCTGGAGATGAAAACAAATAATGCCTCCAAGCTGCAATAGTATAGGAGTGCTGTTGAGGGGGGAAGGGTCACTATTTCCTGGAGTGCTGTTGAGGAAGGAAAGATATCCTGACGGAGGAAAAGACTCGATTGTTTCGCCGGCTTCGCCGTGCAGAGTCAGCACAAAGTACTATGATGGGTCGCGGTTGTCCGGGTGCGAACACCACGCTCGTACTGGTCGTTGCGCTAGGGGTAAGGGGGCGATAAACAGGAATCGAAGCGGTTGGACGCTTCCCTGTTTGCCCTCTAGAGGTGTCGAAGAGGCGACGTTTTTTTATTGTGCCGCATCTACGCCGAAGGGACGGCTTCCACATGTCTCTTTATGGCAAGTTTTCGCGAACGTCGTCAAAAACCCGGTGTTTACCCAACACCCCCCACGTGAAAGAGAAGATGAAAATCCCGTAAATAGTATGAACGTTATATTTCTCTGTCTACCGCATGCATGCCTCGTCCGGGTCTGTTGCTCTGTGCGAACGGCGTGATACCGTCCGCGTGTCAATCGCTTCTCTGGAGGTGAAGCTATGACTATCTGCGTCTCCTCGGGGGGTGGTCACCATGTGACCATAATACAGTACTTGTCAATTACACTATGCATGCGTGAGAAGGAGAATACCAAAGATGAAGATCAGATGAAGGTAAGCCTGGTTCATGCTGATCCCCAGCCCCAAAGAACCGGTCTACGGTACTCAGCTACGAAGGTGAGCGGAGGGTTAGCCTTTTTCGCTGCTAACACTACGCATGGATATCATACGTGTAGTCTAGCCGAGCAATGAAGGCGGGTCGTAGGTACTGTAGATAAATCGGTCCATGGCCCGACGGTTTTCTTACTGAGACAGATGAACTCCTCGCGGAGGGGTAGCATTAAATTGGGCGTAGCTAAAAAAATGCGAAAATGTCTACACAGCACCAACCACACCAACAAACATGGTACCACTACCTGCGACCCACAGGACAACCAGCAAGATACAGCACACAAGTGTTGGCTGGTTACGCGGAAAGCGTGGTTGCTTTTCCTGCATGCAAGCCTGCGCCGGCCCCCACAAACATAAGCCACACTTGCCAAAGGCTCCAGCTTGGGCCTCGATGAAGGACGGGCTGAGGCAGCGCTAACAAGAGCGCCGTCGTGCGGTCAAACACGATGAATGCGCAGGCATCTCGCTGATGAAGTCCACTTTCACTACTTCGGGGTAACTCTTTCGGGGTAAAACAGGCAAGCTCGTTGCCCGCCGCGCCACAACGACCTCCAAAAGCAACAAAGAGAGACGGGAATCAGGAGGACTACCAAAAAAAAATCATCGAGACGGCTGTGCCGTTGATATTTCCAAAGCGCAGCTTAAAAAAAACAAAACATGACCGCATAGCCTCGGACCTTGGTCTACTCGCTTCCATTATATTATCTTATTTACAGTGCGGTTCTCGCCTTAGTTGCGCTGCACCTCGGAGGCGAGGGATCACTGTCGCTTCTCTATTCCCAACAACACGCCAAGGAAGCAGCGGGAGATCACCGATCGGTAACTTGAAGACACCTAATCGAACCAACCTCGCAACAATTTTTCAAACACACACACGCCAGCTTCCTCTCTCCCAACCACGAGAACGGAGGAAGGGAGGGAGATCACAACTTGAACACCCCTCCTTGAAACAACCTCGAAAAAATGTCTCCAAACACACAACCACTAACTTTTCTCGGCCGACGACGGGAAGGCAGCAAGGGAGATCACCGACCGATATCGTGAATGTACCTCCCTCGAACAGTCTCGCCAATTATCTCTACATGCACAACGTCTCGTTTTTTTCAGCCAGCAACGGGAAGGAAGCAAGGGAGAGATCATCGGCCCATAAGGTGATTACACCTCCTTGAAACAAACGCGCAAAATCGCCGATTTCCAAAAAAAAGCCAGTGCGCTGTGACACGCCTGCCGGCGCACTCCCGTTGTTGAGGTGTCTTCGTTGATGGTGTCGGAATCGCCCCCACTACCCGGCGGGGGCGGGGGGTGAGACCGCGGCGCATCATTCGCCACGCCCGCCCCCCCCGCTTGGACTGCTTCCGTTGTTGCTGAGTCTCGCTCGTCTCCGCGCCTCTATCCTAGCTCGTCTCGCCTGCATCGCCAGAGGAACACCCCGGCATATCGTTCGGAATGCCAAAAGAAAAAAGACAAAAAAATGGTCAGTCACCGCCGCAACCAACTCTGAAACCGGTTACGGTATGGACGAACGCGACGGCCACAACAAACCACCAAATACAGAGAAAAACAAAGACCGTTCTGAAAAGGTGAGCA
Organism: Ectocarpus siliculosus; assembly: GCA_000310025.1. Taxonomy (NCBI): domain Eukaryota; class Phaeophyceae; order Ectocarpales; family Ectocarpaceae; genus Ectocarpus; species Ectocarpus siliculosus. The sequence continues at coordinate 1,545,014 of FN649736.1, forward strand.
CCGCGACGGATGGTGGTGAGCCATCGTAGATACCCTGGCGTGATTCCGCCGCACCAAACCTTCCAGGCGTGGATGATGGCGACGGCGACGAACAACAACACCACCACCATCAAGAACAGAGCAGCACAAAGGCCGTCCCGAAAAAAATGGACTACCGAAAAATTTGGTGGTGAATACATGCTAGACGTCCTGGCGTAACCGCCTCTTTGTACTTAAATAGTTTCGGGAAAAGATGGCTAGCAAGAAAATGGGCAGGTGCCTTGGTACGTAATGCGCTTGTCCTATTATCAGGTTGTTTTCTTTACAGTCACCGATCGTAGGATTTCGGGATAGATAGCAGTGCCTTCATAGGTTTCGGACGGACAATCGGAGTCCGCCTTGAGCGAGCGTGGTAACGCTGGTGCTCTTGCGCTCGCATGCGCTTCGCATATCAAACATTTCGCCACAACGATTCGACCAAGGCCCCGTCGAAAAAGACGCACTCTAGGCAGATTGTGCCGATGGAACGCTTGTCGCAAGTGAGGTTCTGTCTCTCTCTCAAACACACAAACACACACCTGGTATTCCTCCTCTGCTTCCGCCCGTCTCTCCGCCTCTTTTCTCAACGCCACGTCGTAAAATCCCTACACACAGATGCAGGCAAGGACAGAAGCAGCAGCAGGAGCAGCAGCACTAAACAACAACCGACAATAGCGGGAGTGTGTTTAAAACTTACGCGGCAAAAAACTAGCGAATGAGCAGCAGCAGCATCTTTCAGCAGCACTCCAATAATTAATCGCGTTCCATGGGATGTGTGCGGCATTTAAGGGCAGCGCAAAATGTGAGCTTCTGGGTGGGATGGTCATGAACAAGAGAGGGCCGCGCGGCCGGCGCGTGAAGCTGATATTCAAGTCCAACGAAAACTACATCACGCACACCAAGATTGGGCTTGACATCCTGAACAGGCTGCCAGCAACAGAGTGCCCCTCCATTCGACGAGGCGAACCGCATGCTACGCCGACGTGAATGATTCCTCATGAGTGCTATGTACTCTACGTGCGTTTCCTGGAGAAAACATCGACCACGAATGCGCGAAAAGGCGCGTGTCACGTGCCTCCAGAGGACAAAAGAGGGAAGGCCAAGAAACAAAATTCCTGTGTTCATCTTCCCCCTATGTGACCTGGGCTGGTGCAGACTTGCGTCCATAATGTAGAAAGGGACGTGTGTGTGTTTCATATAGCTGGCACGGACCGCGCTAACCGGCTGACCAATGAAGACACGTCATTCGTATTCAAATATGGGATATAAAGTTTGCGTGTGTGTGTGGTCCCATACATTCTGGACATGATGTTGTGTACCTTTCCTTTCGGCGCGTTTTCTGGGTGCATCGGCGGGTCAGCCGGGGCCCCATAGGTGGCTATTGCGTCGGTATGTTTTCACACGGGTTTCAATAATACATACAACGAGAGGATGTGATGTCCCTCGTCGCATTTTGACGTACAGCAAGGAGCACAGAGTAGGGTAGTCAGAAAAAAGCAACATCTCGGCATCGATGCAGTGCACACCGTTGTTGATGTAAGTTGCGCGGTATAGCCCCCCAAGGGAAAGTCTTGCTACATTGCCGGGTATAGCCCTGGCGACGAAAACATGCTGCTGCAGTTGTGGAATCCCGTCAGTCAAATGCGGAGGTCTCTCTCTGTCTCTCGCTTGGATCAATCGATCGCAAGCTTGATCGAGTCAGCAAGATGGGAACAGCAGCGAGTTGAACACGCATCACTTCAGCAGAATTTGATAAAAGTGCTTCATTGAACATGGCCTACACTCGGTGACCGCAGCTGGAGTCTAGCGGGAGGCGAAACACTGCTGTTGCTCGGTGCTGCTGCTATTGCGCCTACGCGAATCTGCTGACAGGAGGCAGCAGATGTCAACAGAAAATGCGGCGGGATTTTGCCCGGCTTTTGAGGGAATCACAGATCACACGATCACACGAACACTCACTCACCGTGTTGAGCATGAACAGCTCCATGCCGGCTCCGACAACGAAAGACGCCGGCACAAACTGCAGCATGACGGTGGCGAACTTGCTGCTGCTCATTGTCGCTCGCAGCGCAACACTGCTGCTGTACGGATAGCGCTGTAGTGTGAGTCGCATATCATCAACCGCGTATCATCAACAGGAGAGGCACCGCAGAATCGAAACATGACTCAACACCGTCTGCGGGCGATTCCTTCCATCGTGTGCCCTGGGTCGGTCGGTTCTCTCTCGAAAAGACACACAACAAGACCAACAGGCAAAACAGCCAGGAGAGTTCCCATGGCGCAGCAGCTGCGAACGGGCTTGCGGAAGGCCGCAGAGGCCGCAGGTGCGCACTAGTTAGGAGGGAATTGCTGCAGTTGCAGTTCCAAGTTCTCTTGTTGACTGATTTCTGGAAGATGAGGTCCACAAAGGTTTGTTGCTCCCTGGGCGTCTCTGTATTTTTTTGCACCTGACGAGAGTGCAGTTCAACAGCAGTTTCGCTGCACGGCAGAGAGCAATGAGCAGCAGCACTCCTCTGGGCGTGGAGCGCCTCTGTCTCTCGACGAACACCCCCTTCGCACCTCGTCTTCGTGGGTAGCTGCGGGAGAGCACTCCTATGTCCAGCCGTGTGTCTCAAGGTGTGTTCGGTAACTTTACACCCGAGTGTTGAGTTTCGCCGACTAGCCGGGAGCTTCGCTCGGCGGTTCGCTCGAAGTGCAACCTTGGTGCCGTGTTTGTCGAAATGATTCATCTCGCGCTGCACTGAAGTGCACGAGTTGGACACATAGGTTTGATCGACCGGCGGCGAGCAGTCGCGATGGCTTCGTGTGAATCGCTCGCAGTTTGTGCGGTGCATTCTGCTATGTACTCCGTCCCTCCTAAGCTCGACGAGTACATGCAGACGGACACACGGCGGGACATTGTACTTGGAAGTGGGATAGACAAACCTTCACCTGTTTTGCGTTTGACCGTTCGTTTCTTCTCGCGGGGAAAGTTGAATTGACCGAGCATGCCGCCATTGGAGCGGTCTAGGATGTGCCGTAAGAGTCGGAGAGATGGCATCCCCGTGTTAGCGTTTTTGTATACAACGTGTAGCGTATTTCTCCACAACCAGGGGGGTACCACTGCCGAAAAGGGTAGTTTTGGAAACATCTCGTCGAGAGCTTTCCTGAGAGGTATCGGTTGGTGTTCGCACTCTTCTAGTTGTGGAGAAATACGCTACAAAGAAACGCTAACACGGGGGTGCCATCTCTCCGACTCTTACGGTATGTGTCGTTCGGCATCTTCTTCCGTCGAGGAATAATCTGTGAAGCGGCGAGATCATCACGCCGTTGGTCAATGGTTGCCGTCTCTCTACAAGCGCATTCACTGCTGTAAATACACGGAGCAGCTGCATGCACAGCAGCTCCCACAATACATACATTCGCTCACGAAACAGAGGGGACTTCAGCAGTACCAGCCAATGTCCCGGGCCATTCTAGTACGTTCATGACAACGAACGCCGTTAGAATGTTGGAAAACTGCGCTATTTCGGAAGAGAACGACCTCGACGTGCTGTTGTCGTGGCTTCTCGGCAAACCCATGAAAACGAATATTCAGCTTTTGCACGCAACACGTAAATAGACAAACAAACATGCCATGGTTGCATGGTGAGTATCACGTGTAGTTGCCAGAAGAAGTGCAGTAGAGCAACATGTAGACATAAAAAATACCGTACCCATTGGTTGCATGGTATATGTGTCTCGTGTAGTTGCCAGAACAGGGTGGTATTTAGTATTTAGAGCAATGTAGAGGTCTGGTGTGTGCTGTACCAGCATCCCTGCAGCAGCAACAGCAGCAGCTGCAATGTTCCGGTCTTGGGCTCCTTTCTGGACGATGGCACCTCCGGACAGAGAGGCGTCTCTGGGCAAGCAACGTCGCGAAACCACCACCGCCTACACCACCACCGCATGGCACCTGCACCTCTTACCTCTTTCGTTCGAGCCCCGTCTCAAGCGGTCTGCTTCGCTCTCCTGTTCATGCGGCGGCATCGCTGGCTGAACCCCCCCAACGAAGCTCTAAATTGGAAGTGGGCATGAAAAGCAGGAAGGGGAACCCATAGGATAGGGAAAGCATGTTTGATTCATCTTTGACGACAACGTAGGAAGGAGCGATTTGCTATCGGTGATCAGTCCTTTGCGAACCACGCTCGGTCCGCTCGAGGTCGATGGTCTTGCAGCTAAGGCAAGTGAAACATGAGTACGCCCCCCCCCCCCCCCCCCCCCCCCCCCCCCAAACCCCCCGTGTCCCTCTTTTTTTTTTTCAAAAAAAAAAAAAATTAAAAAAAAAAAACCCTTTCAAAAAATCTTTTAATTCCCCCCTTTTTTTTTTTTTATTTTTTTAAAAAATTTTACCCCCCCAAAACCAAAAATTAAAAAAAAAAAAAAATTTTTTTTTTTATTTTCCCAACCAAAAAAACCCAAAAAAAAACCCATAACCCCAAATAATCCACCCTCAAAAAAAACCCCCCCCTTTTTTAAAAAAAAAAAAAAAACCCAAAACTTTTTTTTAAAAAAAACTTTTTCACTAAATAAAAAAAAAAAACCCCTTTTTTTTTTTTAAAAAAAATAAACCCTAAAATTTAAAAAAATTATAAAAACCCCCCCCCCCCTCCCCCCAAACCCAAAAAAAATTTTTTTTTTTTTCTCCC
>FN649736.1:1549798-1563431 GCA_000310025.1 Ectocarpus siliculosus
AAAAAAAACATAGATCCCCCCCCCCCCCCCCCCCCCCCCACACCCCCAAACGCCGCGATGGATCTCTATTTTTTCTGCAATACTCAAACAATTGCAGAATCAAAACCCGTTCGATATACTGCTGTAGTGGGCCCTGTATTGTGGTGGTATGTGTCTAGAGATGTTACCGGCACTATACCGGATATTCGAAGTACAGAACGAGTTGGTATTTCAGTTGCGCGAGCCGAAAACACCGGGACTATACCGGGCATCCGGCACTACTCGACCGTCACTATACGGGGCCCACTGCTGTATAAGGACAAGAGCAGTCGAAGCGTGTATGTTAAATAAAGTCTTTGCAGTGAGTGGGAGAATAAACGGCTGGGTTTATTTCGAGACTAATTAAGCCTTAAACTTGGAAATATTATCAATGACGCCGCCACCTGGTCCTCTAATCCAACATGAGTCTCTTTTTTGTTCGTCGCGTCAGGAGGGTTAGCCCACAGGTACCGCCTGGCGCCGACATCTTCGATCACGAGCTCTACTGCCGCGGGGGCGGTGGCGGGAAGACATTGTTACCGATGTGTCCCCGTAGCGACTAACGGGGTGGTCGCTAGGAGGGGCTTGTCGACGACTCCTGCCCCTGCTGCGACATCCCCCGACACGTTCATGCAGGGGTCTAACAGGTTGGTTAGTTTTGGCCGGCCTATCGACGTTGTTGTCTGGGTTTTCTCGGTCACGGTAGTACGTAGGATCTCATTTTGTAGCCTAGCCGTGGCAGGGGAAAAGAGCGGGAGCCCCCCCCGCCTCACCCAACGAAGATGTGGGGGGATGCACTGACTGGCATTTTTCACGTCTGCAAACAAGAGGAGACATGGAGAGAGACGGGGGAAGAAACCAAGAAGACGTGCGGAAAACTATTATAGATACAAGGTAAAGGTAGCACGCTGCGTTGAGCGTGGGCGATCGGTGCAAATGCGCTTCTTCCTGGACTGTGCCCGGAGCACGTTGTGGCCTTTTGTGGAGGTGTGACGTTTTACTGCAGTAGGGGAAAGAGTGATTTTTGTTTGCAGCAAATGTTGATCCGCTTTGTCGGACCCGATCCCCCTCACTCGTCGTGTGGTGGTTACCTTGGGTTACCTCCAACGGAAGCATAGGTACGCTAGCGCCCTTTCGCGCCGACTTATAAAAACAGTTTTTCGTGCAATTAGTGACAGGTACATCGGGCAGGGGGGCGAAGGAGAGGGAGAGACGGAGACGGATACAAAATGAAGGCTGGAGTATTTTTTTCGTGTGTTAGTCTCTAGCGTACGGTGCTGTTCCTTTCTTGCCTCTGGTGGCATCGTATACCAAAATCCGCCACCGCAGCTTTTTTCCGCGTGGAAACCTCGTGTGTTGCGTGTGACGTTCTGACAGTCGTGTGCGCCATGGCCTGTCACGTGACCTACGGTTAGCGCCCGGGAATAAGAACCAAACCTTGATTGATGAAGCAACGACTCAGATTTTGGCGATATACGACACAAAACAGACTAGGAAAACACACCAACCACACCTCAGCAGTGGGTCCTACACTTGACTCTGTGTACAACAAAGACCTATGCATCGACGGCGGCGCCGAAATGTAGAAGTCGAGCCTCGACCCCCAAATTATTAAAGTTTCTTCAACGCGGGCGCTGACTGCTGTGTCGTGCCGTGGCGTCACTAACGCTTGGTGGGTGGCGGCAGCTTGTACGTGGAAGAGATGTACGAGGCGTGGAAGGTGGACCCCGGCAGCGTGCACAAGAGCTGGGACGTCTACTTCCGCCACTCGGACGCCGGCAAGGACGCCACGGCGGCGTTTACGGCCCCGCCCCGCGTGCTCGAGGTATCTTGCGTGCTGTTATCACTCGATGCTGTACTTTTTTGTTACGTTCCACGGGAGCAGTCTTTGCGGGCAATGCTTGGTAGGTGTGATCACTCCATGATGTTTTTTTTTTCTGTCAGGGGAGAGAAGACTTTTCGGGCAATGCTTGGCACGGAGGGGGGACATACCCATGTTTTCAGGGCTCAGTTGTTGTACTGTTGACCACGCGTTCTCGATAGCAATGAGCGTGGTTTCCACAGGATCGGTCGCCGATGGTCAATCGTTCCTTCCTACTTTTGCCGAATCGGGGGGCGGGGGGCAGGGGGCGGGGGAGGTGAAAGACAAGGAGAGCAGAAGGAGGGTTCGTAAAAGAACCATACGGAGCTTGCTACTTCCAAATGGCAGACCGAGACAGTTTTTCAAGAGTAACGAGAAAACCGGCGGCCCTGCGTTAGTCGAAGAAGTAAACCGGTTCGTACCCTCTCTGTCGTCCCGTTCGTTTGTTCGGGCGAACCTGAGACGTTTTGACATGTCATGTCGCCTCTTGTTGCGTTTGGTTCTGTGCGGGTATGTCTCTCCTCGTGCCCAAGGTGCCGTCGATGGCGGCGTCGCTGCCTGCCGTGGCGGCAGCCCCGTCCGTGGGAGAACAGTCGGACTCGCTTAGCGTCTCCTACCTCATCCGCGCCTACCAGGTGAGTGTCGCGTTTGTTGTTGTTGTTGTTGTTGTTGTTGTTGTTGTTCGCGGCGGCGGCGGCGGCGTTGTTGTTGTTTGATCGTCCTTGTGGTCTACGGCGTATTTTGGTATTCCGCTGTTGTCGTTGCTGTTGGTGGTGGCGGCAGCGGTGGTGTTGCCGGTGTAGTCTAAGGGTTACTTTTGTCTTTTGTTGTTGGAGTTGGCGTTGGCGGCGGTGGTGGTGTTGATTTGCTTGATCGTCGTTGTGGTCAAACGCTTAGTTTGGTCTTTCGGTGGCAACACGTTTCACCCGTGTGTTAGCGATGTTTTCGATCGTCGCCTTTTCTCTTGTCCCCGCAACACGGGGCGTGGTTTGCATCGCAGCGTCGAACGTTGCAGCCATGCTCCTGGCTCGTGAGTGTCGCATGGCTCTGGCGTAAGTTCGCCAACCAATCACGCTGTCGCGGCAACAACCCTTGAAAAACTACTCCCTGCTCCGCCCTCTCGAGGACGCGTGGACGACGGTCTAGCAACCAAGACATGGAAAACATGAGCACCCCCCATACCCCCTCCCCCCAACACTACGATTGCTGCTGTCACGCTTGTTTTTGTGTGTCCTTTTATGTCGAGTTGTCCCCCCGTCTCACGCACGCCTCTCCGTACAGTACATAGGCGTTTCGCGTTCTGAGTTCGTTTCCCACACGCCTTTGTTGGACACTCGATTTAGTAGCCGCTGAGCACCACACCACTCTGTCGATGGCCTGCCTGACAGGTCCAGGGGCACGAGGCTGCGAACCTCGACCCGCTGGGGCTGGACGCGTGGAGGCCAGCGATCCCTCCCCCCGAGCTAGACCCCAAGTTCCACGGCTTCGAAGAGAGGTGGTTTACAGTAGTTGTTGAGAGAGCAAAAAGGTGGCAAGTGGTGCATGTGCCACCACGCTGGTTGTTGTTGTTGTTGTTGTTGTTGCCCGAAGTGCCACGGCTTCGGAGAAATGAGCTTTCGTTTTCAAGGAACAAAATGTTACAAGGGAGCAGAATGTTACAGTTGGCGCGTGCACGCTGGTTGTTGCTTGGTCGTGGTGGTGGTGGTGTTGATATCGTGTTGACGACATCGGTCATGTATCGCTTCCGCGGTATCCAAGCCAAGGGGGTTAGCAGTGAAGGGAAGGGCAGGTGCATCGAGTTCGTGCGCCCCTTGCCCTACTAGGCAGTGCCAGTGTTGCTGCCTGCCTGGCCGTGGTCATGGCTGTTGCAAAGGTCGTGTCAGATTGAATGACTTCTCCTGGTCATCGTTTTTCTTACCGCTTCACAGCTACGGGGCCGAGAGAGAGAGAGAGAGAGAGAGAGAGAGAGAGAGAGAGAGAGAGAATGTTTTGCGTGAACTATGCCCGTGTTTCGGTGGTCCTTCTCACTTTGTGTTTCTTCTTGGTTACCCTTCAATCATTCATGACTCCAGATCAAAGCAAGCAGAGCAGGTTGGGATGCAGGTTCCCTTGGATAAGACCAATCGATTAACACCCCAAGGCGTTATTTTTTAGTTGTTTGTTGTATTGGATTTTTTTGGTAGGAATGAGCAAAGAACACCCCCGCCTGCTCAAGATGCCCATGTATCTGTGTCGGCCGAAGGTTTTATAACGAGCACCTTGTGATAGTGATGATTCTGACTCTATTTTTTTTCCCTATTAAAAAAAAGGGACATGGACCGTAAGCTGCACCTGAACAGCACGGCGTCCGGCGGCAACACCGGGTACCTCGAAGAATTGGGCCGACAACCCACGGTGAGTTGAAAGAGAGCCGCCGGGGCGACGTGTGTGCTTGGCGGGAAGATTGAGGGGGGGGGGAGGTTGGCGAAGATTTTTGATGAGATTGACAAGATTCGGTGGCATGTACGGAAGAGGAGACATCCGATAGGAAAATTAAGTAGTGCACTTTGCACCCGCTTCCAACGTTTCTCAATTCATACTACCGCGAGACACTGCGGTTGTAGGTGCGGCAGGAAGTTTGTTTTTTTGTTGCGTTGGTGGTATTTTTGTTTTGTTTTTTCGTGTTGGTGCTGGTCAGTTGTGACGGCCCTTGTCACGGGCGTGATTTCAGCCGAATCGCTCGGCTTGACGTGATGACCGGCGCGGAGTACTGTACTTGGTACATATACTTATTTACTCCTCGTGCTCTCACGGGTGACACCACTGCAACGGAGATTGCCTCGTGCCTTGCGGACTGCATCTGTTGCGCCACACCGCACCCAACGGGCCGGCTGTTGTTGTTGTCGTTGGTGTTGATGTCGACGTTGGTGTAGCATAGTAGTAGTAGTAGTAGTATAGTAGTAGTAGTAGTTGTGTTGTTGTTGTTGTTGTTGTTGTTGTTGTGTTGTTGTCGTCGCCGCTGCTGATGCTGGTTGTTGTGTTCGCCGATGAATGCCGGTTCGGCACACACGTACGTTTCTGCAGATCACTCTTCGGCAGCTGCTGAACACGCTCAAGCGAACGTACTGCGGCACGATGGGCGTGGAGTACATGCACATGAACAGCAGGGAGAAGTGCAACTGGATCCGGAGGAAGGTGGAGAACCCGGCGTGGCTCAAGTACAGCAAGGAGAAGAAGCTGCACATCTTCGAGCGGTGAGCGTCTCCCTTTGTGTTTGTGCTTTTGCTACGGGAGTGTCATGGCAACAATGACGCACGTGTTATTAGACCGGGACTTCGGACCGCTTGGCGCCACGCTGGCGCCGCACGTGCCAACGCCCTTTCAGCCCGCGTCTATTGATAAGCGAGGCGAGTCTCTCTCTCTGTTCTTGCTATACTTGTAAGAAGTAGCAACTAATGACTTACGAAGTGTAACATAATATTACACCCAGATTTCGTATCACTTAGTGCAGACATTGTGCCGCGCGTGCACCAACAAGAAGTGTGTCATTTAAACACCCAGATTTGGGACCGCTTGGCGCAGAAATGGTGCCGCACGTGTCAACACACGTTCTCATCCCTCGGGTGTTCAGAAGAATTGTCCAGGACGCTCTCGGCAAAAGAGAAGAGCTCTCACACGTCTTGTCTTGTCTTGTCTGTCGTGCTTGTTTGTTTGCGTGGAGACAACAGGCTCTCGTTCGCGGACACGTTCGAGAAGTTCCTCCAGAACAAGTACAACACCGTCAAGCGCTTCGGGCTCAACGGTAAGCTAGCTCAGCGAGCGAACACACAGCAGGGCAGGGTAGGGCAGGGCAGAGCTGACAGGGAGCAGGCGAAAAAAGAGCGAGAGTACAGCAAAACGCGGAGCAGAGCAAAGGGAATCGGGTCGATTCACGAAACGGGGCAAAGTAAATCAGACGTCAGCTTGCCACCTGATTTCACCGCCGGCGGCTCCAACCGATTGCTATTTCCGCGCTATCACAGTAACCCATCGGACCTTGTGCTGGTTCGATTCGTGCAGGCGGCGAGGCCGTGATTCCCGGGCTGAAGGCCATGGTGGACATCGGTTCGGAGCTCGGAATCGAGAACTACATCTTCGGAATGGCACACAGGTATGCGTGTTTTAGAAACACGTGCGTGAATTGATGCGTCCTTTTTTATGCATGTGTAAAATGCGTGTGTTTTGCGTCTTGTTTTATGGAAACATGTTGTGAGTTTGGGGGGGGGGGCGTGCTGGCCTGGCACATAGAGCTCCCCGCATGTGTGTGCGTGTGTTTGCATGCTGTAGAGGTGAATGCAAATGGATTTACCGGTTGGAAACGTGTACGGGAGATGGGAGCACGAGGGAGGGCTGTGTCTGCACCTGGGTCTGACGGAGTGATTGCGTTAACATGGCAGAGTTTTTGTGTGGCTTGCTTTGCCTGGGTAACTCAATGTAAGATTTTGCTGGATCCACACCCCTATTGAGAGAAACGATTGTGATGTGTATGTGGCAAATCTGTGTGGGCTTTTTTGCGCACGTGGGTGACGTACTGCCTGGCTGTCGCTCGATTCGAACGAACAGTCTTATTGAAGTCTGTGTCGGCGTTTGCTGTGCCGTGTTCACAGGGGGAGGCTGAACGTTCTGGCGAACGTTCTCCGCAAACCGATGCCCCAGATCTTCAAGGAGTTCCAGGTGATTTCTTACTACTTGTTGTTGTGGTGTGGTCGTTGTTGTATTGTTGTGCGGTTGTATTTCCCTTGGGAAACCGTCCTAGCTATGTAGCTTGGGTGAGGGGCTAGGGGCTAGGGGCTGGGGCCAACCATGGTCTCGCCCTCTCGCCCTCTCGCCCTCTTTGTGTTCGGTTAAAGTGCACATTTTCAAGAAAGGTGGATTGTATGCAACGGAGGGGAGGTGGGACTATGAAGGTACTATGGAGGCCTTGTGCTGCCTCGTGTGATAACTCCGGAGGATAAGAGACGTCAAATACATTCCGAAGGGTGTAGGCTGGCGCTAGCGTCCGTGAGACAAAAACACATGCACAGCGCAAGCTCGATGCTAATATATTAAACGACGCAATACCATGCGTGTCGTACCATGTGTCGTGCTCACGAGCGAGCAAAAGCTTGTCAAGCTCGAGGCTAGCGACCCCTGTTCCGAACACAAGTTGCTCGCTTGGCGGCATGTCGTGTTTTCAGGGCACTCACTACGAGTTCGATGAGGATGGCGACGAGGACTGGTCCAGCTCCGGAGACGTGAAGTACCACCTCGGGACCTCCATGGACCGCACCTACCCGGACGGGCGAAGGCGAGTTTGGCGTACCGTACCGTACCGTACCGTACCGTACCGTACCGTACCGTACCGTACCGTACCGTACCGTACCGTACCGTACCGTACCGTACCGTACCGCACCGTACCGCACCGTACTGCACCGTACCGCACCGCACCGCACCGCACCGCACCGCACCGCACCGCACCGTACCGTACCGTACCGTACCGTACCGTACCATCGTGTCTGAAAGGCTGGACAAAGACACACCGAGAAGGTTTTGAGCGGGCGGCACGCACAGATTACAGCAGTAGGGCTCTCGATGCGTCGTCATCGATTTTATTGTTGTTGTTGTTGTTGTTGTTGTTGTTGCTGCTGCTTGTGCTGCGGGTTTCTTGCTGGTATTTGGCTTTGTCTGTGAGAAGGCGTTTTGCCGCGACGAAATCGGGTTGCTTCGTGGTCGGGAGGGAATATTCAACGTTCACCGGGTGCTCGGTTGAAGACTTTTATAGCGCTTTTGGTGGGAGAGCAAATGCGTGCGTGTGTGATGTCCCTCTTGTGGTTTTCCGGACCCGTTCGTTCTCCTGTTTCTGACTCATCCCGTTCCGTACCAGGAATCACGTCTGGTGTTCGTATCTGTCTGAACCTCCAACTGCGCTGCACTGCAGGCTTGGCTCGTGATTTTTGGCTCTCACGCACTCACACCCTTTCCCTCTTGTCCTTTCTCTACTCTCTTCTTTCCTCTTGTCGCCCTCTTGTCTCCGTCCGTCTCTCTTCCCCCCTCCCCCCTCCTCCCCCTCTCTCTATCCCTATCTCTCTCTATATATCTCTCTCTCTGGTATGTGTGTGCATGTATCTCTCGTCTGCTGCCGGTGCTCCCACAGGGTGCACCTTTCTCTGGTGGCTAACCCTAGCCATCTCGAGGCCGTCAACCCGGTCGTGAACGGAAAGACCCGCGCCACGCAGTTCTACCATGGGGATACCAAGGTCAGACCAGCTGTTTTTGCGAATATGCAATCTACGCGAAATAAGCGTGTCCACTTGACTCTTGTGTGTGGCAAACATCCCGAAGGTACATGTATCTCCGACGGGTTGTCTGACGTCACAAGCTACGAGAGAGTCTGAAGTGACGTTCACAAGTCGCACGATATATAGATATCAGTATTTACAGCTTGGTACAAAACAAAAACTCGCACGAACGTTTGCCGCTGTACGCGGTTCATGGCAAGGCGGCATTAGTTCGGCGTGAGTCCTCAACGCATACCATCACGTCTGTTTTTTTTTCATGTGTCATTGGTTGTTGAGGTACAAAGAGGTGACATGATTTTTGTTTGTGTGAGGTTCTTTAGGTACAGAGCAACAGTGTTGTGTGAGTGGGCTGTGGAGGTAAAACATACAATAAAGTACTAGAAGTATAAAATAGAATATACATGTACATACATTCGACACGTATATAAAAAAAAAAAACACGGCACAACGAAAAAAGCCACACAGTATTGTACAAATTATTCCCGACACACAAGTTCCCGAAGGAAAAACAAGCAAAGTAGGACAGGATAGTGCAGAGCCTTATTGACTACAGTATCGCTTGTTCTCTCCCCCGCGGTTCTTCGGAATCGGACGGAAGCCATGCTACAGCTGTTACTCCCTCCCCGAATGTCACGAAATAATAATCTCTGAGGTTGATAGCACCCTTTTTTTTCCTCCGATTTTTGTCTTACCATGAATTTCTTTCTCCCTTCGTCTCTCTTTCTTGATGATGCCTTTCTGCGTGTCCCCCCCGTTTTGTATTTTTTTCCATTGAAGGAATCGAAGCAACGTTCGATGTCGGTGCTAATCCACGGGGACGCGGCGTTTGCCGGCCAGGGTGTGGTGTATGAAACGATGCAGTTGTCGCGCGTCAATGACTTTGCCGTGGGAGGGACCATCCACGTCATCGTCAACAATCAGGCATGAGTCGTTTTTGTGCTGAACAGTAGAGTACCGTACCGTGCAGTGCCGTACCGTTATCGTAACGGCGTCATTTACCGGCACGCGTATCAAGAAAAGTGGTAAACATAGGGGTCGAGCCTCGTTTTTTTTGTTGTTATTTTTGACGAATGGGATGCTGTCATCCACGGGTATGTGGATTTTGGTTCAAGAGTAGCGGGTTGAGGCTCAGTTTTTTTTGTTTTTTTGTTTTTTTGTTTTCACGAATATGACGCTTGTCATGCACGGGTATACGGATCTCGGTTGAAGGGCAAGAGAAAGAACGCTGCGCGACGCCGTCCATCGATCCCGTCGGTTTGTTGTACACCTGCCGTGGGGTGCACACACAAGCACTGAGCGAAGGCGATATCGACGGATTGGTGTCCATCGCGTGGAGGCATGATGATGCGATGTCGTCGACCATTGGGATTTTTTTGTGTCTCTTTTTCTCTCGCGCCTAGCGACAATCACCCGCGGTAGCATCAGCGTCTCGTAGTGTAGGTGCGAATAAAGGAAGGGAGAGGGGGCCGCCAAAAGTCGATGGGCATCATGCCACGAATACTTTGATGATTTTTTTTTCGTTTGGGCGGGGGGAGGGGGGTGTACGATTCGGATACCGGGATCAACAACGACACGAAATGCAAGTGCCTGCGTTAGGGCGATTGACTCGCGAACTCATCGGCTGGTCGTTTCCTCCATCAAAGGATGTGTGTTTCCTCGCGACACTGCTTGAAGTATTAATAGGACTCATCGAGCGTCACCCAGCATTGTTGACATCGTCTAAATTCCTTCGCCACACTTTTACTAATGGTTTTTTTCCTCTGCTGCGTGGCGTGGTGGTGATAAGTTGTTGGCGTCTTCTAAGCTCTTCCGCCAAACCCTTACAATGTTTTTCCTGTCTGTGATGCAGCCAGGTACCTCGTTGGCGTCTGCTTCACTCTTCCGACGCACTCTTGCTAACATTCTCCCGGCTGTGTGATGGTCGTTACACATGCATTTGCGTAGGTTGGTTTCACCACGGACCCCAGGAACAGCCGGTCTACGGAGTACTGCTCGGACCTCGGCAAGACCTTCGAGGTGATGATGTGTGTTAGTTTTTTCATCGTGAAAGGCAGCGCGTGTCATCGCTTTCCGATCCGATGAAAATGCATGCCTTCGAAGTGAAGTTTTTTTTTTTTTTCCATGGCACAGACGAAGACCTTGTCATGGCATTTTTTTTTCGAGCCGACATGCGACGCGGCCGCTTCGGAGGGAAGTATAAATTACTGCTGTACAGTAACTTGGCTCTAGGTGCGGTCGGGTGATTCTTTTTTTTCGCTCGACACCGTCAAAGTGCGAGATATATCGAATGCCCTCGAGACTGACTTACAAGCTCGGTTTCTCCACGTCCTCCTAAGAGCGCGCGAGAAACGACCGACATGAGCACGGGAACCGAGCTCTCGACGATATTTTTTTCCATCACGGCCCTTTTGGGGGGGGGGGGGGGGTTCCAGCCGGCTAGCTCTTAGGTTGTGGAAAATGCGAGCACCCGAAACCGGTCTATGGGGTGTGCCATCACTCTCGCACCGTTTACGGCATTCAGCTGTTGGAACTCCCCCCCCCCATTTCATATTCAATGGCGTAACCCCCGCCCGTATCCTGCCACGGCCAAACACATGGATATCAATATCTACACGGAACGCATGACCCAAGATCCCTATCTTCCACTGCAACGGGGACGACCCCATGTCGGTATGCACGGCTTTCGAGCTGGCGGTCGAGTGGAGACAGCAGGTGAGATACATATGATTGCACAAGTTGCGTCCGTGCTTGTATGCGGTGGGTATGTATCATGTTTCGTTCGACTGGATTTGGTAAGGGAAGCGATCGTTGGCCTATTTTGTGCTCTCGGAGTCGAGGCCGCCTGTCCAAGCCCTTTCGTGATGTTGGCCGTGCCGTCAACAACCCTGCCTTCGCGATTTTCTCTTCTCTCTTGTAGACAACGGAAGAGGGCGGACCCGAGGTGGCCGGCGAAGTTCTGCACAATGGATACGGCGTTTCCTATGTGTTGCTGGGTGTTTCCGGGTTTTGAAGTTTTGTCTTCTTCCCCTCGTCCCATTTTTCTTCCCTCTCTTGTATTTCTTGTTGCCGTTTGTCATGACGTCCCCTCCCCTCCACAATATGATCTTGTAAAAGTCTTCACCGAGATTTTTTGTTTTTTGTTTTTGTTCTTCTTGTTTCCTTCAGTACGGCGAGGACTGCATCATCGACATGATCTGCTACCGACGCATGGGACACAACGAGATCGACCAGCCCCTCTTCACGCAGCCCGTGCTCTACAAGCAGATTTCCCAACACCCGGACACTGCCGCGATCTTCGAGTCTAAGCTGGTGAGCTGAGTTGCGTTGCGTTGCTGCTTTTGTTGTTGGCGGCGCCCCCGGCCCACTGTACGGCCCGCGGTAGGTTTCAAGCAACCGATCCATGCAAGATGCTTGGGCGTTCGCGTCGGTTTGATCGGTGCGGATCTCGGAAAGTAAATTGCAAAGATCGGAACGCTTTTTGTTGTGAAATTGTACACAACCGATAAACGAAATCAACAGCAGTACCAACATTACCGAGCGAATGAAGGACTGCCATCCTCGATCACGCGGAGAGATCGAGCTACGACAAACCTGTCTCGGGGGTGTGGTATCTTGTGTGGAGTGCGTCGGACCAATTAGGCGACATGTTGTGCGTTTTCGGTTGGAAGCAATCGTCAAAACCAGACAAAACAACCACACATCAAAGTGTTTTTTTTTTTTTGCTACAGTATGTGTAGGTCAGCGCTGTTTGGCTGCAGACCTCGGTCAAGCGCTAAATAGCGATTTCGCTCCTTTGGGTACACTGTTCGCTTGGAAGCACGCTTTTCCTCGCTCCCTTCCTTTATCGGATGCTTTGGAAAAACGAGGATGGCGTACATTGGATCGGCTGTGTCCAGATCAGCGCTCACCATAGCAGATGGCAGTGGTGGCGGAAGCACTACCTCGCCTCTGCTGCTTCCTCTTGCTCGCGCGCTTGGCTCTTACGCACACTCATCCTCTCTTCGGTGTTGCGCCAGTTATCTCACCTCGTATGCACATTCGATGTTGTGTTGCTGGTGTCGTTGTTGTCGTGTAAGTTCTTGTATGGATAATTATCTTGTCCCTGGGGCATTTCTGTATTCTGTGTGACGATCGCGTTTTTTCCTTTTTCCGTTATTCTGTCCTGCCTTTCCTTTCCTTTCCTTTCCTTTCCTTTTTTTTTTTGTCTTTGTCAAGCTGAGGGAGGGCGTCGCCACCCAGGACGAGCTCGACGAGATCAAGAACTCGGTTGTAGAGTCCTATGAGAAGGATTTCGAGGTGCGCTGCTGCACTTGAAAGAGAAGTGAAGTGCACTCAAAGGGAAGTGAAGTGCACTTGAAGGGGAGTGAAGTGGAAGTTGCACGCCTTTGTTCTGATGCCTTGTCATCATGATCACATCGTACACTTTACTTGGTAGGCTGCGCCGCCCGAAGTTGCTTGCCGTATATTCATGCGTGTTTGATGTGGCGTTTGCTTTTGTAGGTGTGGGGGAGCTGTTGCTGCTGTTGTTGTTGGTTGCTGGTTGCTGCTGTTGGTTGTGGTGATGGTCGTGGTGGTGGTGCTGCTGCTGTTGGCAGTAATTTCCTGCCGAGGTTTCCTGCGATGAGCTTCGTCATTGGTTTGCTTTGGCTGCTTCACGAAACGAGACCGTGTTTTTGAAAATGGCACGTCTTGTCGTCTCTTTTTTTTTTGAATTTTTCAGGAGTGAACGAAAACGTGTTGTCTTTTTCATGAAACCACTCGCTAGGAGTGTGTAAGTTTTCGTTCGAAGATGCCACTTGTTATTTTTTTTGAGTCATTATGATGAAATGACCTGCCACGTGTTACATCTTTTTTTACTCATCGTCATGAAATGACCAGGAGTCTTGTGTTTTTTCATGCGAGAATGCCACGTGTTGTGTTTTTCATGAAATGACCACCATGACCAGGAGTCCAAGTCGTGGGAACCGGCGGGAGACGAGTGGCTATCCTCCAAGTGGTCCGGCTTCAAGTCCCCCCGACAGCTGTCGCGCGTCCGCTCAACCGGGGTCGACATGAACGTGCTCCGGTCCGTCGGTGAGATATCTTGTATATATATATATATATATATTTTTTTTTTTTTTTTCCATGATGGCGAAACGTGTCTGTCGAGCTGCTGTTTCTGAGTTTCCCACGACGAATTTTTCGTCTGTGTGCGTGAAAGTGTAGGTGTAAGGGGTTGGGAGGGTTATGGACGTGCGAATTTGTGGAGGTGTTTTATGTTTTGACGATGCCAATCGATGGGGTTCTCCTCAAAGTGTCCGTTCCACACACGACACGCCACAACCCCCCCCCCCCCCCCACCATTCCCCGGGGAAAAAAATCCCTTTTCCCCCCCAACCCCCCCCCCCCCTTTTTTCCCCTAAAGGACCCCCCCCCCGGGGGTGGGCGGCGTGAGAGGGAAAAAAAAACCACCCCACCC